>PVJS01003090.1:0-78306 GCA_004027185.1 Glis glis
GTCACTAAGTAGAGAGAGAGAGAGAGAGAGAGAGAGACAGGGAGAGAGAGAGAGAGAGAGACAGGGAGACAGAGAGAGAGAGAGAGAGAGAGCGTGTGTGTAGGCGCGCGCGCGTGCGCAAGGTGAGGCTGGCCGCGAACCCGGATCCTCCGGTCTCCGCCTCCCAAAGTACTGGGATTACAAGCGTGCGCCACCACGCCCGGCATGCTTTTCCTTATTTCTGACCAGTTTCCTTGTTGTGAAGTCGGCTTTGCCCTAAATGAAATAAAATAGCTACTTAATTTTATTTTTTATTATTATTATCAATATGACATATCTTTTTACTACTAACCTACCATTCCTTAAATTTAAAGTGAGTATCTGATAGACAACATATGCTGGATTTAACTCTGACAATCTCTTTTAATAGATATGTTTGGAAAGTTCATGCTTAAATTGATTACTGATATAGTTGAATCAGTATCTACCATTTTTATAGCTGTTTTCTATTTGTTACACTTGTTCTTTATTTCTTTTTTCCAATATTTTTTGTGCCATCTCTGGGATTGGTTGAGCTTTGTTACATAATTATTTTTTTCTAATGTCTTAGTATACCAATAACAATTCTTTTTGAAATCCAGTAGTGCCTGTCTTAATGTCTCTAGTATAGTTTTTAAGTAATTTATGTCTACTTATAAATGACATGGTACTGCTTAACAAAACTTTATGGCATTATTATCTAAGGAAAATAATTGTGTTTGAGTGAGCAAAATTAGTTTTTCAAGAGTCAAGAGAAAAGAGTTATGGAGATGGGTTGCTATGTGAATATACTTAGCATTACTGAAACACATATTTACAAATGATTAAGATGGTAATTTTTGTGTTATGTGTATTTTACTATAAGAAAAATAAGAAAATACAATATTTTATTTTACCTACATTTTTTTCTCTTCTTGATGTTCTTTCTTTCTGCAGATCTGAGACTCTGTTTTGTATAATTTTCCTTCTCCCTAAAGAATCTTTAAAATTTCTTTCCTAAGAATCAGTTTTGTTTCTATAAGAAACTTCATTTTCCCTTTTCTTTTAAAGATGAATTTCACTGAATATATAAATCTAGTTTGTTGTTATTTTTCTTTGATGTTTTAAATGTTTTAGTAAATTTTCTTCTTGTTTGTGTGGTTTATTCATATCCTTGTTTCTGAATAGGTAAGTAATTTTTTTTTTAAATTTAGCTTCTTTTAAGTTTTTCTCTTTGTCTCGATTGACAAAGATTATGCAAGTTGAATATGACATATCTGGGAGGAGGTTTCTGGGCTTCCCCTGTGTGTATGTTCTGAGCTTCCTAGACTTGTGATTTGTGTACATTATTGCTTTGAAAAATCCCTATGCATGACTGTGTCACACGTTTGGTTTTTTTTCCTGTTCCATTTGCTTTTCCCCTTTTGGAATTCCAATGATGAGCACGTTCACCTTTGAAATCATGCTGCTGTTCTTGGACACTCTGCTGTCTCTTCATTCTTTTTCTTTGTGTTTAAGTGTGGTAAGTTCCTGTTTGCACACCTTTGAGCTCCCTGCTCCCCTCCAGGGCCTCTGCCTGGGCTGGACCAGTCTGCTGAAGAGCCTTATGTAAGGGCACTCTTCACTTATGGCCCAGGGTGGTGCCTCCCTGCACTTCCTCTTGGTTTGTGAGAGGGTGCAGCTCTGTCAAATCTGCCTGCTCTTCATGTTGTCACCTTCTTATCATAACCCTAACACATTCACGGGGTCCTTTGGAGTGTCCTCTTTGACAACACCAGCGTCTGTGTCTCACCTGAGTTTGCTTCTGACGGTGCTTGGTCTCTCCAAATTCTGATTTTCACTTTCCCCGTTGTTGCAACTTTTCATTTGAAAGCTGGGGGCAATGCATGAGGTGATAGGCACTGAGGTGAGCTCATCATGACTTGGCTTATGTTTTATGGCTTCCTGTTAATCGGGCTAGGACATGGACTTTGTTTAATATTGCTATAGCCCTAGGCTCCAGAGACATCAAATTCCTCCATGGTCCTGTTGACTTTGGGCTCCCCCAAGCAGATCTCCCATACGGTCTGAGTCTTGAAGCTATATGAATGTAATCTGCCACAAGATACTGGATTCATGTCAGCATAGTGAGAAAATGATGGGGGGGAAGAGTCCTATTAACTTTGATGAAATCTACACCCTCCATAGGCCTGTGTCTCTGGACTGTGACTTCACAATTACGCTTCCAACATCCGAGCTTCTCTCTCAGGACTCTGCTTCAAGCTGGAGGAAAAAGTTAGGCAAATCCCTTTTTCCATGGGCCCTGGGGAATAAATTTTTCTTTTAATGGAGATCCCTCTTGGTGCATTTTACAAATGTTATTCTTTCTCTTCTCCTTCCAGGGCCATGTGGGGATATTTCTTAGATCTCTACTGTAAGAACTTGGTGGAGTTAGCAGAAGAAAGTCCCACAAAAGCATGGGCCACGCCCCATGACTGTGCCCCCAGTAGATTTTCAATCTCATGGTTGTCCACACCCAGCCTCTAGATAACCACCACAATGGCTATTTGAGTGTCTGGCTCCAGTGATTCTGCTCCTGCTAGAAATGAGGAGAAATAGAACAAATAAAATAGGTAGACAGGAGACATAAAGAAAGGACAAAGAAATGCAATTTTAATTTAAGGTTCCACGTACTTTTCGAGGCCTGTCACCACCACCCCCAGTTAGTTCTTCTCCTAGGCTGATCACTCCTAAATTTCTGGGAAACCTGTTAGTCTTAAAGTTACTGTAAATTCACTCACTTATGATAATTACCTTGTGCACTGTTAATTAGCCCACCACTCAATAGATTAAGCAAGGAGGGATATGGTATTTTAAGAAACTTATAATTTAGGGAAGTTTCCAGCATTATCTATTGATCGGATAATGGAGACCAGGTCAGCCTAAAGATCCTGAGATTGACTGGACCAACGTAAACTGCCCTGTGATCACCAGACTGATGTCATCCCCACATAAATTCCCATATCCACCCCTCACCAAGTTTCCTTTAAAAGAGGATCCAGGAGCCCCCAATGCATGTTTCACTATTGAGATGACACACATTTCCCCTTGAATATGTATCCCTTGATTTACCCACAAGGCAACTCTCTCTTGAGGTATCCCACATTCCCCCTCAAATGTGTATCTCAAATGTGTATCTGCTTTCTTAAATAAATTTCTGTGTCTGTGCCTAATGAGTGATGACCTTCTTTCTCCTCATGTACCCCAAGGACCCCACTTATCCTGAGTGGAGAACCCTCACTTCTACAGAAAATCCTCGGATGTCTCCTGGTGACAGGGAGCTCTCAGGTCTAACTCCTCGTTCACCTGTGACGTCACGTTTCAAGGTGGTGTTTTCTCTTAAAACCTCTCTCTGATGTTCCAGAAAAAGTCATGAATTTTCAATTTGCTTCATGTTTTCTTGTTGTAAAGATATAAGTGACACTTTCCAAGCTTTGGAGATGTTAGAGCTAAAACTGGAAGAATAAAGAAACCCTATGGGCCGTGTGTGTATAAAAAGAGATGCAAAAAACACAGGCTTCAATTCAGCTGTGGCTCCCGATGGGGGTGAGAGAAATCATTCCGGCCAAGTTCCACTGCCTGATTAGCATTAATTTACTCACAATTTGAAGAAACAGCCATTAGCTTAGGAATATCAGACTTTAGCAGCAGTAGGCCAAGTATCCGTCATTGCCAACTCCTTCCCTTGCCAAGATTTAGGATGCCTGCCTGGATACAGTAGCAACAATTGTTGGCCACAGTTTTAGCTGCTGCCATCTGTCCAGACTCCCATATAAATCCTCGTCCCTGCCGATTGATGTGCATGGCATTCTATAGAAGGCGTTCTAAGGCAGGAGCATTCTTTGTCATTTAGGTCTGCCCAGGTTTCTGATGTGACTCACCCAAGTCAAGATTTGCAAGGCAGCTTTTGCAGTAGCCCGCTGTGAGTCCTTTTAGGTACTGACTTATTTATGGGTCCTGCTGTATATAGGGCTCACCTATCCCATGATTGGGCACAGTGTGACTCAGATGGTGGGTTCTACAGAGCAGGCATGGTATTTTTGTGTCACTAACCACAAGCAACTGTTGAAGATCCCAGGAATGTCCCCATCGCTAGCACAAGACCATACTTGTGCCTTTCTGTATGTTTTTCTGGGGTCCCTGCCCTTTGGAGATTAGCCCATAGTTACCATTATAAAAATAAAGATACCTATGTGTTAGCCTACGGTAGAAGTAGGTTTCCAGGGAGCTTAAAAGAGTGTCTGTTCATGGCGATTGGCCCTGATTGTCAAAGACTTAGTTGGAAACAAGCCCAGAACTTTCTATTTATTTGTATTCTATTCAGCACTTTGTGCAGTACCAGAGTTAAATAAATAACAAATCTATAACTAACTCTACTCATGATGAACTTATCTTTTAAAGAGCTGCAAGGTTCACTCTTTGGATCTCCAATAAAGGAACCTTTAATTCATGTACCAGTTTAATGTAAAATGTCTGAGAAATGTGTGGTTCAGTGACACTTCAACAGCTTTTATGTTACCAAAACAAAACTTATTAAAACAGCCCAGGAAAGAGAGATCTTGAAAAGCCCAGGAAAGAGAGATCTTATTGAATTTCTAGGATATGAGCTTTTTATTTTATTTTTTTTAGTTTTTTGCTCTTTATCATTCTTTTTCCTACCAATCCTCTTTCAACTCTTACAACAAAATAGAAACAAAGCAAACAGAGAAAAAAGAGCAGAGAAGAGAGAGAGAGATAGGGAAGGAGGGAGGGAGGGAGGGAGAGAGAGAGAGAGAGAGAATATGAAAGGTCTTAAGACTAGTTGACCACTGGCATAGTGGCACATGCCTATAATCCCAATACTTGGGAGGCTGAGACAGGAGGATCACAGGTTCGCAGCTAGTGCATGGTAGCCCTGTTTCAAAATAAAAATAAAAAGGGCTGGGTTATGTAGCTCAGAGGTAGAATGCCCCTGAGTTCCATCCCCAGTACCACATACACACACACACACACACACACACACAGAGAAAGTAGTAGAGCAATTTAAAAAGTAAACCATTACATGCCCTATACCCTAGTCCTTTATCCCATTCTCAAAATGTTTCTCATTATAGAATTTATTTTCTGCTTTTACTAAAAATTGCTTAAGAAAATGGAAACATTCTAGGGATATCCCCACGCTAAACCCAACCCCAAACTAAATATAACGTCATACTGATTTAAACAAATGGTTTGTTTTGCTTTTCTCAGAATTCCAAGTAGCCTATAATAAAGATTTGACTGCATGGATGTCAACAAAAGGGGATTGAGAAGTCAAAACAGCAAGCCACATTAATTCAGTTTCCCTACGAATTATCTTTTAAATATCCAAGTATTTAGAACATGCCCTTAAATTTTCAGGGCTATCTTTTTTTAACCAACATCAGTGAGAAGAATCTTAGAATGGAAGGCACTTGGAAGTGAAGTAGGAAGTGATATCATGAAATGGGTGTGAATCCCTGATGGCTCCTTCAGTCCTTGCTTACTAAGGTCTTAGATAAATTGAAACTTGATTTCATCATCTGCAAAATGGGAGTAATGTATATTCTTCTGAGAATCATTGTAAGGATGCAGGCATTGTAGGGATTTATTTACATGTCCATGAAGGAGTCTGGCTAGCAATGGATGTAGAGAAGGTGGAAACGGCCAAACAGGAGCCCCTGGAGGGGACCCAGGCAGACAGGCTGGGCAGCCCTGAAATGACTTCCTCCTTAGCTTTCCCTGAAGAAGGAGAGGCCCTACCTTATCTCTGTGATTTCAATCCTCTTACTTCTTGAAGTTGATGGCTGGTTTGTGTATTTTGTTTCACATTTTCTTCATGTAAAAGTTACCTAAACATGGAAGAAATAAAGTTAAGTAAGAATATATCCTGCAGTCATGCACCCAGAGGTCATCTTGGGGCTGTTTCCTCCATCCCCCAGGACTCAGGAAATATTATCAGCACCATCCTCTCTGGGACTTGCCTTCCCTGCCACAGCCATGCTGAAGATTTGTCTAGGTGGCAGTCTGCAGCAACTAACCCAAAGGTTTAAATGACTGACCCTTTGCCTTTATTGGAGACAATGGGGGTGAATCCTCCCAGCCCCAGAGCTTCCTATCAGTTGGTTGAGACCTCAATTGCAACCACAGGGCAGGCCAGCTCTTTCTGCCCGATCCTGTCCTCCTCACTGCCTATAAGATGGCCCTGCAGGAGCATCCCCAACAGGTCTTCAGGTGGTCTTCAGTCTGTTTCCAGGGAACTCAATCTAATACAAACAATTATTTGTTTATTCGATAAAAATTTATTAAGTGTCTACTGTGCAAAATTTATTAAGTGTCTACTGTGCAATGCGATTGTGCTAGATCCTGGGGATATAATGATCAGACATATCGAACAATTATGCAGTATTGGGAAAACTTACTAATGGTTTGCATTTGCCTTTAACAAAAGAAGTCAACTCTTATTTGTATTTTCCAAGTTTCCAAGCACAAAATGAGTATTTGTGGTCTATTCTTATTTTTTAACTGTAAGTAGTTAGGGATGTTAGTGTAGTAATTTAATATATGTATACAACATGTAATTGTCAGATACTTCGTGAGAGATGAGCAGATAGGGTAGTTTGGGAAAGACCTGAAGCAGAAATCAGAAGTCTAAGTCCCCAGCAGGGTCTCAGTTAGACCCCTTCCCCATGGGAAGGGCAGATGCAATAGAGTCTCTGTGTTGTCACTGTTTTGGAAAAGACAATCAACCACCCCAAATATAATATAGATGAGGAAGGAGGTGTCCAGAGGGAACATAAGACTCACCACCTGGAAAAATCCATGCCATTGTCAACTCCAGAAGGTGGCCCCTTCTAGACATGATTCTCTGGAATGTAACCTTCCCCCCTTTCTCCTTTTGATCATGACCTTCTTTAAGTGGCACCCTCGCTTCTCTAAATAAACCTCTTATATCCCCCACTCATGCTTTTTACATGAATTATTTCCACACAGAGAAGCAAGGGCTGAAGTATTGCCACCTAGTATTTATACTGAGGAGACACTACCACCAGAAACATAATGATCTCACCGGGGTGATTAGCATTTCCATACCCTTAGACATTTACCTTTCTTTGTGTTGGGAAGCTTGGAACACCTCTTCCAGATCTTTATAAAACATAACTGGTTGGGAGCCATAGTTACCTGTTGTACTGTAGAACCTTACTCCTCTTGGCCAACTGCTAAGACCTCCCACTGTGCCCCTTCCTAGTTCTGGAAACTACTATTCTACTCTCTACTTCCATTAAATCAACTCTTTTATCTTCCACATATGAATGAGACCATGCACCATTTGTCTCTATGCCTGGATTTTTTCATTTAATATCCTCTGGTTCTAGCCCTGTTACTGCAAATGACAGGGTTTTATTCTTTTTTATGGCTGAATAATAGTTCATTTTCCTTCTCTCTCCCCATATATCTCTATCTCTATCTCTATCTCTATCTCTATCTCTATCTATCATCTATCTATCATCTATCTATCATCTATCATCTATCTATCATCTATCTGTCATCTATCTATCGTCTATCTAGCTACACATATATTGAAATGAATTTGTGAATGTCTCCTAAATGAAATATTAGGTCTTGATGTTTACATTTGTCCTATCTTAAAGTCATTGGTGGTAGGTAGGAGGAGAAGAATGTGCCAAAATTTTAAGCATTACTTTCTGAATGATAAAAAAGGCTCAGAAAAAGAAAAATTCTAACCTTAGCTCTGCTATTAATTTTCAATATAAATTAGCAAGTTCTTCTGCCTTTTAAAGGGTCATTTTTCTGATTTAAAAATGAGGCTATGTAATTTAAATGTAAGATTAATTTGATATCCCAATTTCTATGAAGTTAGCTACTAAAGTTTTTTTTTTTTCAGGGGGCCATAATGCAGTAAGAGGCCAAGGATATCCTGAGTGACATGCATGGGCGGAACAGCTATAAACAAGAGGTAATGGAGTTAGAGAAGGGTAAGAAGCAATTAGAACTCTGTGCCAACTTCCTAGCTATTTCAGTATTTAGATGGAGTAGTTCAGGATCCCTCGTTCTGTCTTTTATTTCCTAAGTGACTGAAGACTTATTAAAATGGAAGATAAAAATAATTGAAAAGATAAAAGAGAGAATGAAGCTAAATTTATTAAACCTCACACAAATTTATATGCTAGAAATTAATAGGGTTTTTAATGAGGAAATAATATAAAAGTACCTGCAACATAAGAAAATGTTAAATTTCAGTATTTGCCTTCTGATTTATATGTATTGCACAAATATTATCAAACAATAAAAATAGTTTTAAAATATCAATGACAACTTCCCTAAATTACAGTTTTTCATTTCCTAACATGTCATAGCAAATAGTAGGACAACTGGTCCAACTGTAATGTCAGGAAAACCAATTTTCATCTCGGGTTTGCATCACTTCTCTGGTTGAAGGCTTTAATTTGTTTAAGATATTCTTCTTTCATTTACTTCAGGCTCTGAGTGAATAAAATTGTCCACATTTCATGAGACATTGGATCTTAACCTTAGTCTTGTGGCCTTTTCTCACTAGTCAGAATGTATGAATCTAAGACCTTGTTGGAACATCGAGAATGTCATCTTCCCTAAATTGGCTAACTTTAATTGTGTGCTTTCATTATACATTTGCTTTGGCTGAAACAACCCTTCAGTAAACATAAACAACCTGCCTGCCTGGTGCAGAAGTCTCCATCGCACTACCATTCCGGTTTCCCAAGAGGCCACTTTGTAGTAGATACCTTGCCTTTGGATCCATTACTATCATATAGCACACTGGAACCTATTCCATATATAGGCTATGGATTTATTAGACAGGCTAAAAACAAGAAAAAGCAAAGTGCCCTTGAAATTAAAGGTGAAAGAAGTACCCTGGGATTAGAGGGACAGAAAGAGGAATGGCATTACTTCCAGAGTTCAGGAGCTCGGGCTACCGCTATAGCATTGGAGTCCTGCAGAAGGATGACCAGGTAGTGGCCTGGGCCACAGAGGGGGCAGCGGACTGATGTGACCAGAAATCACTGCATTGACACCATTTGAAAGAAAGAGAGAGAGAGGGAGAGGGAGGGAGGGAGGGAGGGGGGAGAGAGAGAGAGAGAGAGAGTCACTGAAACTCATTTTAGAAAGAAATGAAAATGTTTTAGCTCTCTTGACCAAAATGTTCAGGGAGTCAAAAGTGGTAGACAGCCTCCATCCCCTGAGTTGACCTGGTCCTGTCACAGGAGAAGGGTTGACTCTGTGGAGCGTTCAGAACAGTCCTAGTGGGGAGAGAGGGGAAGGCAACTCAGGACCAGAGGGGTCCTTGGCTTATGTGATGGGAAAGAACTTCAGCATGAGCCAGCCAGAGACATAGATTTATTGAGGGAAGTAAGAAATACACACTTAAGGGAGAATGTGGGAGACCCCAAAGTGAGAGACGCCTTGGGAATGCAGAGCTCTTCTATAGGGGATTTTTCTGAGGGGTGGACAGGAGGAGGCATGTGAGGATGACCTTAGTTCCATAACCATAAGGTGACTTAGGGAGTTTGAATCATCTTCCAGGTATTGACAGAGCCTTCACTGTCTAATCAGTGGATATCCATCTTGTTCAAACTGTTCAAGGACAGCCATCAGTGCCATTCAGTTCACAGCAAGGAGACATTTCAGGGATGTGAGTGAGGGCCATCACATGTACACAAATACACGAAGCAAGATGGATGGCACTTAAAAAGATGTCTCCCACATTTGGTGCTCTATCGCTTTTATCAGTCTCACTGTATTTATGAGCATGTGTCTGGCATGAATTGATTAAGGAACTCAAGGCAATTTGGAAAGATTGATTATGTAGGACTAAATTCGTTGTCTAAATAGAAAAAAGCAAAGATGAAGAAGTGGCCTTTGGGCTTTAGACAATGGAACATAGTCCAGTATGAAGAAGTACAGGCAACTGGTGTCAAGACCCCCTCTCAGGGCATGGCAGGAGGCTGGAACCAGACCTCACAGAATACAACAGAGACAAATAACAGCAAGCCTCTGCAACTTAGTGAAGTCTTCTGCAACTTAGTGAGACCCTGTTTCAAATAATATAAAATAAAATAGGGCTGGGGGTATAGCTCAGAGGTAAAATGTCCCTGGGTTCAATCCCCAGTACCACACACACACAGAAAGGAGGAACAACTCCCCCTCCTCCTGCTTTTGAGCAACAAACTTTTCTGAGTTGCTCTCAAGTACCATCAGGCTCAAAGATGCTGTGGGAATTTTCAGCTAAGAAAATACCACACACTTCCCATCCTTCTGCATCTTAATTCATTTTCCTTTCCTTTTATTGATTAAGCTAAATAATGTAATTAAAACAACACAGCTTTGCATGCTGCTGTCAGGATATTGTCCCCTAATATTTTCAGAGTTGTACATAATTGTATTAAACCAGGTCTATCAAAGTAACTCGATTGATCCTCAAGAGAATATTGAATTAAATAATTGATGTAAGGAAAGTTGTTTCTTTTATACCTTATTCACTCTGAATGACCCCAAATGGATTTTTGTTTGAATGAGTACATTCATGTTGACTACACATTTACACACAACGTGTATTCAAACCTCATCGATTCTTCATTTTTATTATTCTGTGTATTTATATAAACGTTGCCTGTAGGCTGCCATGACCTTTTAAAGTTGTTATAATGTCCTAGAAGTGGGCCAATCCTTCAATGTTCCTTGTTATAATTTAAGACAAAACACCCTTTCTAATCAATCATTCATAAAAATTTAAAGCTGAAGAAAACTAAATGGTAATCCCCAAGTAATATTTTCATCATTAAGAGCAACAATGGCAAATTATGCATGAATGCTGAGAGTGTAAGGTCTTAAGTGCATCTGATGGCTTTGTAAAATATTGATGTCATAGAAGAGGCCTCTTTGGTACTTCATGAGTCTTACTGGAAGACACTGATATGAAAGCCCTATTATATTTATGACGAAAGGGTTGATGTACTGATAGCAAGACCTGTATTTGTAAGTGGGGTCAAAAATATCTGGGTGCCTATACTATCCCTCAAGCTAGGAGTCATGAGTGAAAAATAATTAACTGGTAAAATGAAGCTGCTATGAACCTATTCCAAGCATGCATCTTTGAGGTACTCTGTAAGTTCAACTTCTAAAAACAAGCACCGTGGGAAACAGAAAAGCAAATAAATAAATAAACAAAGTACAATTTAAAATTAGATACCTGAGTCAGCAGCAAAATTCAGCACCGAGTTTCTTAGGCTGTCCATTACCTCCCATTCCATTAACCCCAAACATCAATATGTCTGGTGGGTCTAATGTACAACCTAACTTACTGGAAGGAAAATGGATCCTTGCAATTCATGAATACAGGTATTAAACCAAAGGGAGGATGGACAGGATGAGTTAGGAATGGTTTGTTCTAGGTCTTATATCTGTTACCCATTTTTATAATTTTCTCTACCATACCAAAACCCTTAAAAATGTAATCTAAGAGCATCATGCAGTTACATAATATGTACTAAAGATGAAAAAAATCCTTTAGATCCAGATTCTTACCTGAGGAGTCATAGACCTCTATGTGGGCTTTGGAGAGATTTCCAACACTTATTTATTTTGGGGGGTAATATTTGCAGTTGTTATTGTTGTTGTCATTGTTGTTCTAGGATGAACATCCAAGGAATTGCAAATGATTCTTAAGATGACATGCAAAACAAAGTTATGCAATGACCTCTATAGGAGCTAGATTCAAAGAAAATTACTTGGGGAGGCACAGGTGTGTATTGGGAGGCAATTCCCCAAGGATCTCCTGAGTTCTGTGTTCTTACATGATGAGGTGCTGATTGTCTTTGCTCTGGACTATCGTGACATGGCTTTTTGTATAGCAGATAGTTTTTACAGAGATAGAACCCCACTCTGGATCAAAGAGTAGACTTGCATGAAGTCTTAGAAGCGTCACTGTATCTCTCAAGAGTCAAGGGCCAATTTGTGCACTGCAATCCTTGTGCACTGGGGATTCCTCTCCCACAGTGAAGTTCACTGAGTGGCAGGTGTTACTGGGACCCCTTAGTGTCATCCTGTAGGGATGGGGATTCAAAGAACCAGACAAAAACAAAACAAAACAAAACAAAAAACTCTGGTGCTCTGACTCCCACACTGCTGTGAATAATCATGTCCCTTTTCTAGACCTAGAATTCCATGTCTTCAGTCAAGCCAACATCCCTGAAAATATGGCAGAGTGACTGGGAAATAGCATATCCTCATAATTTGCTGAGATTTTGTTCATGAGCATGGGATGCTGACAAAAGAATGACCTTCTACTTGATGGCTGCATAAAATTCTATTTTGTACATCTTCCATAGATTTGTAATCCATTCATCTGTTCATGGACATCTTGGCTGGTTCCATAGTTTGGCAATTGTGAATTGTGCAGCTACAAACATAGATATGCATGCATTAGTCTGGTAATTTGGTTTCCATTCTTTTGGGTAGATACCTAGAAGTGGTATTGCTGGGTCATATGGTAGGTTCATTTCCAATCTTCTGAGGATCCTCCACAGTGTTTTCTAAAGTGGGTGCACTAATTTGCAATCCCACCAACAGTGTATCAGAGTTCCTACTTCTTCACATCCTCTCCAGTGTTTGTTATTGTTGTTTACATCATTTGTAGGGAAATGGATGGAATTAGAGAACATTATGCTTAGTGAGATTAGTCAGTCACAAAAAGTGAAAAGTCGAATGCTCTCCCTAATATGAGGAAGTTAGGGAGAATAGGGGATAGAAGAGACTCCAAAGATGGAGAAAACCTCAGATGAGTAAAGAAGGTGACCTAATTGAGGGATATGGGAGGGGGAAGAGGGAAACACCCTAATGCTCAGGATGTACATACACAAATATATCAAAGTCAACTACTATGCTGAACTTGAGAAGAAGGGAAGGAGGAGGGAATGAGGGTGACAATTTGGGGAGGGCTAATTGACTGATGTGTGCATGTATACTTCTACCACCCTTAAACCCATCAAGATGTATGATTACAATGCACCAATAAAAATAAATAAATGAATAAATAAATAAATAAATAAAACTGTAAAAAAAGAATGGCTTTCTAGAAGAGGAAATAATAAAGGATGATGAAGACCTGGACTAATTAACAAAACCTGAAGGTCATGGTCATAGGTATTGACCAAAATGCATAGTCAACTGGGCATCAATGGCTCCCTTGCCATTAATGAGGAGGAACTGAGGTGTCTTTGCAAGCTGAGTACCATAAAGCAGGCTAAAAGATGGGTCTCCACGGTGTCCTAACCACAGTAACCCTCCTCAGGAAGAGGGTACTTCCTCACCAATCAGAATGTCAGCCTCAGCTTTGCCCCACTGTGAAAGTTAACATTAAGATTCTTTCTGTGTGGGCAGAATTCTCCACTCTTTTTCAGAGAACAGGGGTAGAGGTGTTTGCTCTCACTAAAGATGGAAGGAGGAAAATTTGCAACAACTGTGTGTAGAAACCAGGTTCACTGTGGGAAAGCTGATTAGTTGGCTTGGGAGATGAGGTGTGGGGCATACAGGGTTCAGCTATGGAAGGAGAGCAATAACCTGCTTAGTCCCTTCTATAGTCCACAGTGCCAACATTACAGCCACTGAGACACAATAATTAAAAGAACTGGACATTTTTTAGTGGGCCCTGTCTACTGCCAGGAGGTGTTGCCCCTTTGAGAAGATTTCTCTGGAAGAGGAGGAGACAAGTATCAGGTTGTAATGGTTTGGACTTAAAATGTCCCCCTAGCCCTCATGGAAACATGGTAGTGGTGTTGGAAGTGGGGCTTGGTTGTAATGTCAGAAGTGGATAAATCCATCAGAGTAGATTTATCTGGGTGGAAACCAAGGTAGGTAGGGTGTGACTGGAGGAGGTGGGTCCCTGGGGGTGAGGCCTTGGGAATTATATATGATTCCTCCTCCCCTTGCTTGTTCTCCCTTGCTTCCACCCTCCATGATGTGAGGAATAAAGCCTTGCACTCTCCCTCTCTCTACTTCCTGTTGCCTTGCCCTGAGATCCATGGTCCCCGGCTTCACATGGACTAATCTTTAAATCCCGAAGGAAATTGTGAGCAAATAAATCTTCCTTCCTCTAAGCTGTATGGGTAGTTATTTGGATTATAACAGTGAGAGTTCTGACTAAGACACAGGTCTCTTACTACCTCACACTGGATTTACAACACAGAGCAAGATGACCCACTAAAGAACAGGAACCTCATCAAGGGAATTTTAGATAATTTATTTACCTTTGCAGCCCTGGAGGACACTCATAGCCCATTTGTTGAAACCAGGATAGAAAGTCTAGAGTAGCATTGAGGTGGACTCCTTAAAAAGGATGCTACTGTGTAGTCCAGCCCTTGTCAGACAAAAGGTGCAAAAGATACAGCTCCCCTAGAAGCAATGTGGCTGGGACTGCTGAGTGGGAAGTGCCTAATGAGAACAAAAATGGTGTCAGTATCGATGGCTGTGCTCTTCCATACAGAGGAGACCCAAAGCATATGAATTTAGTTTATTGGAGCTGCACTCAGAAACCATGCCATTTGGAAACACAAGTCAATCTGCCTTGAGTGAGGATGGTATACCATGACGATGAACTCTTGCTTATTCACCTCTCAAAACAATGCTGATTTGAGGAAAAAGGTGATAAAGGCTGTGGCCAAGATCTCAAACTTCAGGGGTAGAAGAGGCTTCAACTTTTATGGTTCCAATGGACGGAGGAGCACAAGTCACTTTGTCACTAATTGACCTTACTTGGGGGAAGGGGACTCCTGGATTCACCTCGATTGGTTTGAGCATTCTTAAAAGGAAGGGAAGGAAAATTGGGTGGGGACTGGGGTGGATCAACTCAAAGCACTTCAGTTGTTTCTGTCTCTTAAGTACACAGTAGGAATTGAAGTGTCATGCACTTGTGCTTTCCAGAGAGTTTCTTCCAATTAGACAGTTTTCTATATGTGTAGGGAAGTGCTGGTACACTGGGGATCTTAGCTCCTTTGAGCTGCAAATGTCTCTGAAAGATTCTTTCACCAAATGGAGCATCTGGCAAAGGAGGCAGCCTCCACTGACAGAGCTCCTCTGCGGATTTGTGAGGTCAGCCCCTGACTGCAGACATACCCTAGTTGAAAGCAGCCTTTATCTTACTAATGGTATTAATGGGCTTCATTCAAATCCAACACCTGACCTGGGAGGCCTTGAGGCTGACTCAAGGACTCTGCATTGTGGGCAGAACCCAGTGACCCTCCCTTGTTAGACAGAAACACTGTGTTCTAGAATCTGACAGGCTTTCTCCTTGCCAACTCTAGCCAGGCTATTCTGTGCCCTGTTCAGTGGAAACCCCCTCCCAGGTTCTGCTGGAGGGAGGGTGGGAGTCTGCCATCAGTCAGTCCACTGAGCAAACCCAGATGGTTTCACATTAACCAATTCCCTCCTGCTTTTTGTAAATTTCCCTTCCCCAGCTGGGCCTGAGTCCCTGACATCTCCTCTCTCCTGCCTCTTCCTTTAGAATGCCAGGTTTCCACTGTGCTAACTGCAGTGGAGATAGTTCACCCTGGACTGTCCTCTATTGTAGTTAACAGTTATCACTTGGCAAACCTATCCTTACCACTTTAACTGGTGTCTGGCTTGGTTTATCTTTGATCAACAGAACTGCACAGGCCCATGTACTCCTCACCTATCCACTTAGGGAAACTCCACTTTTTTTTTTTTGCCTCATTCTGCTGCCTTAAGCAAATCCACATTCTCCTGTGTGCTTGTTTGACAGAGATTTCTTCTACTGCCTAAGCCTGGTTAATTGAAAATGGGCTGCTGTTGCTGTCCAACCTCAGCATCAGCTGTGTGTAAATGCAGCTATGAAGGGACGTGGTCTCTCTGCTCTGTGAGCAGAACTCAGGCCAAGTCATGCTCTGGCCAATACTCTCCTTGGCCTGCTGTGTTATATCCACTGACACTTGGGCTATTGCCAATGGACTAGCCATTTGGATGGTCACTTAGAAAACTACAGAGCAGAAGACTCAAATTCTTCTCTTTTTGGGTCCATGAACTGTGGAGATATGTCACACTGATTGAGCTGCTCATGTCACACCTGGCAAGGGCTTGTTCTCTGACCCAACTGGACTTGAACTGTTGATGAGCCTATGCCACCAAGAAGCCCTGGGGATGCCTGTGTTTGCCATCCTATGGGGCAGGGATCTTCCCTCCATTGCACACTGTACAGAATAATGGACTCTTATTTCTGTGGAGAGGTTGCACTGCATGTCAGACTCCTACCAACAGAGGCCCATCTGTGGTAGGGGTGGTCACATTGCAAGATGGATTGGCCGCAACTACTCCTGGCACCTTTGATACTTCTCAGAACAGGGCTCAGGTGTTCATGGTGATGCCACCACTATACAGTGCACATGCACAGAACTGTGGAGAGCTCTTCAAATGGGTGAGATTGGAGGCATTGGGAGCCACTTAATGCCAATGCCTTTGTGACCTGTGATGTAGGGATGTAGGAGAGATAATGCCCTGGGGGTAAACCTTTGACCAGTGGGGTCAGAAGAGGGCAGATATACTGGTTTCCCTTTCTCCTGCAGTCCAACTCATCTTGTGAACCATTGGGAGATGCTGTAGTTGTACCTCCTCCTGCAAGATGATCATAACAGACTGAATCATCAGTGTCACTTGATAGATAACAGGTTGTGGCCATGTGAGGCATGCACCTTCCTTTTCTGGGCCTTAGCCCTCCTCTTCCTCACTCCTGCTTAACAGAGATCACCTACTAACAAAGTTGTTGCACATGTGTCTTTGACTACCACTGTACTTTCTGGAGTACTTGTACAAAATCGATTGTGATATTAGTTAAGCTGAGCACAAAAACAAAGTATTTGTGTGAGAAATATTTATATGTGAATCAGTATAAAGATATTCTGAAAGCATATATAATAATATAAAATTAGAAATAATTTATTTGTTCAATAGTAGGTTACTACAGTAATATATATATACATATACAAATGCATAGATATAGTTGTCTTGAAGTATTACAAGACTTTGCAAGTAATTTTTAAAGAAAAAACTGAACAAAATGATACAATATTAGTAATACAATCAGTTCCGTGCTAAGGCTTGTTTTGAAAACATGTATTCGTTCCAGTATTATTGACATACTGGGGAGCAATTTGAGGATAACAGGGTTCTGTGTTTGTTATGCTCGATTTCATTTACAAAACAGTCTAGGGACATTCAGAAAACTGAACTGGGCTGATCAGAGCTGACTAAGAATATGTAGACATGGGACCACAATGCAGACATCTACCAACTACCTCAGCTACCCACTTGCATTATAAGCAACGCACATCACATCTGGTGTCGGGACTTCTGTCCTGTTTCAATAACCCTTCTACCACTGCCCAGTACCCATCTGCAGCCCTCCTGAAGCCCATGTTCACATGTAAAATGCAGGTCTCCTGAAAATAGGCTTTTCTTTTTCAGAACAGTTTTAGAATCATATCAAAATTGAGCAGAAAGTAGAGAAATACCCATATTCTCTCTGACACCCAAAGCTTCCCTCATTATCAACATCCTCCACCTGAGTGGTAGTTTTGCAAAAATCATTAAACCTACATGGACACATTCTCATCCAGAGTCCATAGTTTATATTATGGTCCATCGTGGATTCTATGGTTTGGACAAATCTATAATGATATGTATGCACCATTGTAGTATCATGCATAGTAGTTTCACTGCACCAAAAACTTATTTGTTTCTACCCCTCTAACCTCTGGCAATCGGTGACCTTTTAGGGTTTCCATAGATGTGCCTTTTCTAGAATTTCATGTAGTTGGAATAACATACTCCATAGCTTTTTTCAGATTGGCTTCTTTCCTACATGGCTTTTCAGAGCTTGACAGCTCATTTCATCTTAGCACTAGATTATTTCTCATAGTTTGATTATGACACAGTTTGTCCAGTTCACCAACTAGAAGACATCTTGGTTGCTTCTAGGTTGGGGTGGTTATGCATAAAGTTATTATGAACATCATCTCTGTGTAGGCTTCTGTGTGGACATAAATGTTTGGCTCCTTTGGGTAAATACCAAAGAGCACAATTACTGGAATGTACAGTAAGAGTCTGATCAGTTTTATAAGAAAGCACCAAACTGTCTTCCAAACTGACTGTACTATTTTGTGCTCCCACCAGCGATGACTGAGAGTTCCAGTTGCTCCACTTTCTCACCAGCGTTTCATGTTGTTGGTGTTGTGTTTTGTCCATTGTAAACAGGTGTGACACGGCATCTCATGGCTTGAATTTTCGTTTCCTTTAAGACATATGCCCTAGCGCCACTTTCCATAGGCTCATCTGTTATGTGCACATCTTCTTTAGTGAGGCCTCCAGTAAGGTCATTGTCCCATTTTTTTTTAAGTTGGGTTATTTTTTTGTTATTGATTTTTAAGTGTTCTTTATAAATTTTGGGAAGTAGCCCTCTATCAGATTTTTCTTTTTCAAGTAAGTTTAGGTATTCTTAAAGGCAAAATGCTATACTTGTTGTAGTATTTCTGTATTCTATAATTATTTAAATCTATTTTATCAGATTACTTTTAACATGTCACTAGTAAAGTTGTTGAGTGATGTCCCTCTCATCCCAGTTCCTCCTTGATTGCTGTGTGTGTGTTTTATTTGCACAATTTTGCATACTACAAAGATTTTAGGCTGATTTATGCTGCATTACAGCAGAAATGATTGCACAATGTTGGTGAAGGATGTGGAACTCTATGTCTAGTATATTAAATCTCTGCATACAAAGTAAGATATCACAAGAAACTACAACGAAATATTGATTGATTAATTCTCAGTATTCATATTTCCTTAAGATTTCACAACCAGTAATATTTCTAATATTTCTTGTCAGGAACAAGTATCTTTCTATGGTGCCATATAGCTCCTCTTTTTTTTCTTCCTGGGTTAAATTTATATTAATTTCATTCCCAAACAAAAATTAAGATAGGCTAAAATATTTATTTTCTTAAGTGAAATGATCTTTTGTTTACTAGTAATGAAAGTAGAAGGCTAAGGGACCCCATAGCTTAAAAGTCTACAGTAGGAAAAAAAATTTTTTTTTTTGCGGTACCAGGGATTGAACACAGGGGCATTCTACCTCCACGCTACGCCCCCGGCCCTATTTTTTTTTATACTTTTTATTTTGAAACCGGGTCTCACGAAGTTGCAGAGGGCCTCACTAAGTAGAGAAGGAGAGAGAGACAGGGAGAGAAAGAGAGAGAGAGAGAGAGAGAGCGCACGCGCGTGAACTGAGGCTGGCCGCGATATGGTAGGTATATTTTGAGTCATGACCATATGTAATTGTGAGAGACCTCACTACAAACATTTATCAGATATTATAGAAGAAAATAATAGTTCAGTTGTGGGTGATGAGTGTATAGGAATAAATGAGACTAGCTACTGAAAATGAGGTGTCCATGGATTTATACATGTTTGATGTAAGAATATTGCTGAGTTCTCAGGTATAATAATAATTATTATTATTATTTATTAAGAGGAGGAAAGATTTATTGGGACTCACAGTTCCAGAGGTTTCAGTCCATAGGGCCAACTCTGAAGCATAACTGTCACTGGCAGCAGTGGCAGGGAGCATGGAAGGACACTGCTCCAATATCATGGAGGACAGAGCTGATCTCACATCATGGAGGATGGAAGCTGATCTCACACCATGGAGGACGGAAGTCAATCCCACATCAAGGAGGACGGAAGCTGATCTTACACCATGGAGGACGGAAGCTGATCTCACATCATGGAGGATGGAAGCTGATCTAACACCATGGAGGACGGAAGCTGATCTCATCATGGAGGACGGAAGTCGCTCTCACATCATGGAGGACGGAAGCTGATCTCACATCATGGAGGACATAGCTGATCCCACATCATGGAGGATGGAAGCTGATCCCACATCATGGAGGACGGAAGTCGATCCCACATCATGGAGGACGGAAGCTGATCCCACATCATGGAGGATGGAAGCTGATCTATCACCATGGAGGACGGAAGTCGATCCCACATCGTGGAGGACAGAAGTTGATCCCACATCATGGAGGATGGAAGCTGATCCCACATCATGGAGGACGGAAGTCGATCCCACATCATGGAGGACGGAAGCTGATCCCACATCATGGAGGACGGAAGCTGACCTCACATCATGGAGGACGGAAGCTGATCTCACATCATGGAGGACGGAAGCTGATCCCACATCATGGAGGATGGAAGCTGATCTAACACCATGGAGGATGGAAGTCGATCCCACATCATGGAGGATGGAAGCTGATCCCACATCATGGAGGACGGAAGTCGATCCCACATCATGGAGGACGGAAGCTGATCTTATACCATGGAGGACGGAAGCTGATCCCACATCATGGAGGACGGAAGTCGATCTCACATCTTGGAGGACGGAAGTCGATCTCACATCTTGGAGGACGGAAGTCGATCTCACATCATGGATGACAGAAGTCGATCCCACATCATGGAGGATGGAAGCTGATCTAACACCATGGAGGACGGAAGCTGATCTTATACCATGGAGGACGGAAGCTGATCCCACATCATGGAGGACGGGAGCTGATCAAACACCATGGAGGACAGAAGCTGATCTCACATCATGGAGGACGGAAGCTGATCCCACATCATGGAGGACGGAAGTCAATCCCACATCATGGAGGACGGAAGTCACTCTCACAACATGGAGGTCAGAAGCTGCTTGCATATCATGGAGGACAGAAGTCACTCCCACATCAAGGAGGCTGGGAGCCACTATCACATCATGGCTAATGGAAGTCGCTCTCGCATCATGGAGGCCAGAAGTCACTCTCACATCATGGAGGCTGGAAGTTGCTATCACATCATCATGGCCAGAAGTTTCTCCCACGTAGTGGAGGCCTGAACCTGTGCTCACATCATGGAGGATGGAGGCTGCTCTCCCATCATGGTGGCCAGAAGTCACTCCCACATCATGGAGGACAAAAGTTGCTCCCACATCATGGAGGACATAAGTAGCTCCCACATCACTGAGGATGGAAGTCCCTCTCACATCATGGTGGCCAGAAGTCACTCCCACATCATGGAGGCCGGAAGCTGCTCTCACGACATGGAGGATGGAAATTGCTCCCACATCAAGGAGGCCGAACTGCTCCTACATCATGGAGGACTAAAGTCACTCCCACATCACGGTGGCTGGAAATTGCTCCCACATTGTGGAGGATGGAAGTCACTCTCACATCATGGAGGACGGAAGTCACTCCTACATCATGGATAAAAATCATGAGCCTGGGTCAAGACGGAGGCTCCCTCCAGCCTCCAAGCCTGGCCCCTTTGTCGTGTTGAATCTGGTGAGGCCTGCCTGATGACCTCAGCTCTCAAACAGGTGAAAGAGAAGTGATTCTATAAATCATACAGCTTTCGTATGTATTTACCTAGTATTTAATCATAAGAGTCAGAGAAATGTTTCTACCAGCTATTCATATCCCAACAGAAGACATAATGTCATGTTTTTGCTAAATATTATTTTTGATTTAAAATTATTGTGTCAGAAAACCTAAAAAATTTTAAATGAGTTTCCTTTGAAAATTGATCAGACTTCCAAATAATGATTTTTTTCTAAAAAATATGCATCAGTCATATTTTTAAAGGACACACCAATACTGAAGCCATAGCAAAGATGAGACATAAATATCATTAAGGAGACAAACAGCATCAGTGGATATATTTTAGTGTTTATGTGTGTGTGTTTAATCTCAATACACTGGGTGGTAGAGAACCACCAATGTTTGATTGTGAATGGGTTCGGAAGCTCCATGGAGCAAGTCTAAAAGAATGAAGGTGAGCTCCGGTGCACAGGTCATGACATAGATACACATTGGATCTATTGAACACCTGCCCCTGTTGTGTTAATTACTTGCAGTGGTCAATTTCCCACCCCCGTGATCCCCTCAGTTGCAGCAGAAAATCAAAAATTTCAATACTTTACTCAGGTTGATCTTGAGTAATAACATCCTTGACTATGAAGGACAAAAAAAAAAAAAAATAACCCTTTAATTACCATGTTTATGTCTCCATTTTTAGTTACCCACAGGAAGTAAACATGCTTCAGAGCGCTGTGACAATTACAGCCTGCTTCTCATGCTCTGTTTAATTAGAGTGAGTCAATCAATATGGATCTACTCATTGCCTCATCCCCATGCTTAAGCCAGCTTTAAAAGTGTCATATCCCATAACGTGGACTTGCATTTCCCTTTCAGACAGCTAGCCTACCCCTTAAAAGTGATTAAATATAGAAATGTATTAATTATTCCCTTTTACTTAACAGGTACTGACTTTTTCTTGAGTTTTTTAATGATTGCCCATTTGTTTATACCCATCGCTGAAGTCATGGTGATGAGAAGTCATGCCCCTAGGAAGTCATGCCCCTAGGAAGATGGCACAATTGTACTCAACTTCCTAGACTCGATGTCCACAATTTCTGCAACAGAAAGCAGAAACTTTTCTTTTTCTCTTGAAGCTGAAACTGAAGCATTAACATTTCAGCATATGAGTCTGCCCTTCTTGGGCAGCCATTGGTGACCTGGTAGCTGGGGCCTACCCGTCTTTCCCTGGGATTTGACAATGAGTGTCTGCTTGCTCACAATTTTCTCATGTAGCACTAACTCCTCCATCAGGCTTAAAGCCCTGATATCCACCCTCTCTCCCCCCCAAAGTAAACCAAGGTTAAAAATGCCTCCTTGGATACTGAATGTTGGATTGATTATTATTGGAGGTCCTGGGAGTGAGAACTTTTAGTCTTTCCAAATCTTCTTATTACTGTTTTGTCACTAATTGAGTGCTATCCAGTGTTGCTCCATAATTGTTGGTCTATAATGACCCATCCATAATTATGTAATTTTGACCTCAAAGTATAATGGGTAGATATTAAGATAAGTGCAAAAAATAAATTTCATGTGTTATGGTTTGACTTTTACATGTCTTGTAAAGACCCCCGTGCTAAAGGTTTGGGACTCAGTCTGTGGTGTACTGGGTGTTGCTGGGACCTTTAAAAGGTGGAGCAGAGCAGACGGAAGTTAGGTCATTGGGGGTGTGCCCTCTAAGGGACTCTGAAACCTTTCCTGACTCCCTTTGCTTCTTGGCTGCCAGGAAGTGAGCAGTTTTGCTCTACCCAGTGCTTCCTGCCATGATGTTCTGCCTTGCTGCAGACCCAGAAAGTGTGAAGCCAGCTGATCATGCACTGACCCCTCTAAAACTGTGAGGCCCCCATGAACACTTGCTCCTTTCAAGCTGTTTATCTCTGCTCTTTGTCACAGCTGTGGAAAGCTGGCTACAACATCATATTTGGCCAAGTGAAGACATTTGCTTATTGAAATAATGTGCCCAAGAAGTGACTTTCTACTGTATCCACCAACTGTACAGGTATTTTGCAGGTACATTTTTGAATGATTATATATCAGCTACAATGGTAATACCACTTCCACACTTCACATGATCTGACACTCGACCCACCTGTTCTTTTTATAATTATTTTTGTTGGTTTGTCCACGATTTACCCTAGTCATTTTCTATGGTGTACAAACAAGCACCTCTCCCCCTGAATGAAGCTAGGAAGTCCAGGGTATGACAAGTCCACCGTTTGAATCCCTTGACCAGTAAGTGTCTTGAGCGAGGATGTGATTTCTTCATCGAGTTATATGAAATCATCCAGGACATAGTTGTATCCTCAGTCAGGATACACCGAAGGGAATCAAAGTTGTTTCCATAAGCCTTGGCCTTTTGAACCTTTGGTTTACACCACTGGATGCTTAAGACTCTCCTCACTCTTCCTAACACAGCTTCTAATAAATTTTCATTAATGAAAAATGCAGATAATCACTTCCTACTACATCTGACATTATGATTGCTATTTTTTCTCTCACTCCGTGAAGCAAAATTTTCTTGATAAGCATTAACTAGGTTGCTTCTATGCTAAATCAAGTAAACTTCTTTAATTGTTTTTTTTTTTTTGGAATTAAGATCAATTTAAAAAGCAATCTCTACCAGGCACAGTGGCATGAGCCTGCAGTCCCAGCTACTAGGGATTCCGAAGCAGGAGGATAGTTGGAATCTAAGAGATTGAGGCCAGTCTGGGCAATATAGAAATACCCAGTCTCTAAAATTAATTAATTAATTAATTAATTAAATTACATTTTTTTGTGTGAGGTACTGGGAATTGAACCCAGGGGCATTTGCCTCTGAGCTATATCTTCAGCCCTATTTTATTTTTTATTTTGAAACAGGGTATCACTAGGTTGCTGAGAGTCTTGTTATGTTGCTGAGGCTGTCCTAGAAATTGTGATCTTACTGTCTCATCCTTCCAATTACTGGGATTATAGGCATGTACTACTGTGCCCAGCTGGATTTTTATTTTTAAATAAGATAACCTCAAATTATAATCTTTGGTAGGGTTGGTATGAATCTCCCAAAAGCAACAAATAAGTAAATAAACAGATAGACTCATACATAAATCCCCTGGGAATAGCCAGTTTGATCAAATGTATGAAGAGAAGATATTAAAGATTTATGGTGAGGTGACAGGAGATGAATTCTATAAGAGCTTTTAAGAAGAACTGAACCAATGTTCCTCAAATTACTCCATTAACTAGAAAGAGATGGAATACTCCAAAATTCACTTTATGAAGCTGATTTCCCCTTTAATACCAAAACCAAATAAAGATACCTCAAGAAAGAAAATAGAACAATATCATTAATGAACATTGATACAGCAATTTTCCAAACACTGTGCACGTGCACTTTCTCTCTCTCTCTCTCCCTGCTTCTTTTACATGATGCATCTTTTTACTTTTCAAAGTTTGAGGTGATTCAGAGGTAAGAATCTTTAATCTTAAAACTTGAGAAATTTGGAATTTGGACAAGCAAAACCCATACTTTTTCTTGGAAATGTAATGGTAACATGCAGAGAGAGATTTTTCACTAGATTCAACTCTCTTCCTTGCCTGGAGACCAAGTGGCAATATGAATAGCAGCCGACTCTGCAGAGTACATACATGTGCACAAAGGACCACAGAAACACAAAATAAATCTTTCTGTTTTGGCAAGGGTTACAGGGGAAAAACAGAGACAGAAGATTCCACATTTGTCAGCCAACTTGGTATTATATAACATTAAAAAGTGATGTAGTTGAAAGATTTTTTTCTATGTCATTTTGAATTCACATTGCAGCAATGTTTTATGTCAGTACATGGATACTGTTCAGATGAAACAAATTTTTGATGTATGGATAAAAAATATATCTGATATAAAAAGTCTTGAGAAAATCAATACAATGCAGGTATTGGTAAAAATATAAGAATTAAGAGTGCAAGACAAGAGCGTGAGAATATGGCTATATAAACTTATTTTTCACCGGGTGTGGTGGAACATGCTTGTAATCCCAACACTTGGGAGGCTGAGATAGGAGGATCGCAGGTCCGCGGCCAGCTTCAGCTACTTAGTGAGGCCCTCCGCAACTTATTGAGACCCTGTTTCAAAATAAAGAATGAAAAATAGGGCTGGGGGTGTAGCTCAGAGGTAGAAGCCCTGGGTTCCATCCCCAGTACTGCAAAAAATAAAATAAAATAAAATGTTATTTTTCATGCCCACAGTTGAGATTTCAGACATGCAAAATTGAAAGTGGAAAAATGATTACTGAAAATTTTACACAAGCAATAACATATAAATGGGTGGGCACCATACAGACCCCTGGTTTCTTATTTGACTAGTTTCATTTCAGTGAAGAAGTTCACAATACTACAGAGAAATTTATAGGCTAAATGATTTGCATGTTTTCTCCAAAATTGGTTTTCAAATTGTTCAAAACTAATTGGTGTCTCTTATTATAAAAATGTATTATAATGCTCCAAATTTGAAAACTATTAAGTAAGATGGCATGATTCTTGGCAATGCTAAGAGATATGTTGCTTTCTGACTTGGTTGTCTTCCTTTCTCATGTTATACTGCCCTTTCGTTAATAAAATGCTGTGCTGCTTGTAGCTGTTACCTCCAAAGAGCGATCCCAGCTTTGATATTGGAATACTCTCCTCTTAAAAACCTATGGTTTTCAAAGAAGAGAACATCACTATGTTTTTCTTTTTCTTTCTTTTTTTATGGAAAATAAGAACACCTTGGAAATATATACAGGTTTCTCAAAGAATCAGAAGGGAAGACCTGTGCAACCAATGCTCAGAATAGGCACTGGGGTCTCTACTAAGAAGTTAGCAGCAAAAATTCATAGACCTTTATTCCAGGGCTCCACCATTAAACTGAGGCGTGAAGGCAAGTTTGTAGATTTTGTCAGACAAACATCAGGATGAAATCATCAACCGTGGCCAGGGCGATACTGGAGACATAATACAGTGTCTTATCTCAGAGTTGAGCTGCCAGTTCTCAAAGGAGGGGGGCTGGGCTAGATAGTGAGCAAATGCTTTCTACCAAAATGCATGAACAGACATTTCATCTCACAGAGACTTAGCAGAAAATCAAGGGTCTTTCTATATCTCTTCAGTTTGTTTCTTCTTAGGAAAAGGATACTCTTTTGTAAAAATGGGTCAAAATACCTTTCCAGTTTCAACAAGATAACTACTCAAAATACCGTCTTTAGTATTGAAGCAGAGAGGTTTGAGATCATAAATGTATAGCCCATGAACCCAATCTAATATTATGTAGTACACTGAAACTGAAAAGAATAAGTCAAGGTAATTTCCTTGTTGTGATTTAAAGCATCCATTTCTCAAGTCATCAATGTAAAATGGAGTACATTCATAACTTAGGGAAGGAGATTGACAGACATTTTTGAATAGCAGTAATTAAACCCTTTAGCTTTTGAGAATTGTATATAGCCTAACTTTATATGCTGGTTCAGGAATTACCGCTACATCAAGGATTATTCAAAATATGATTTGCAGCTAGTCAAAATAAGGTAACAGTTTTTAAATATGTTCAGTTATTTTATTTTATTTTTTTTTACGGTACCAGGGATTGAACCCAGGGACGTTCTACCTCCGCGCTACACCCCTGGCCCTATTTTTTATACTTTATTTTGAAACCGGGTCTCACGAAGTTGTGGAGGGCCTCACTAAGTAGAGAGAGAGAGAGAGAGAGAGAGAGAGAGACAGAGAGGGGGCTGAGGCTGGCCTCGAACCCGGATCCTCCGGTCTCCGCCTCCCAAAGTACTGGGATTACAAGCGTGCGCCACCACGCCCGGCTGTTCAGTTATTTTAATGACAATTATCCTTCATGCTATTGCCATGAAATGAGCTTATTTTAGACAGCATTCCACAAATGTGCCGAAGTTTGTGTTAGATGCTTGATCAAACAAACTTACTTATAATTCCTCAATTGCTGGCAATACAGGTCAATGGATTTAGTGTAACATTTGTGAATTTTTCAGGGGAAAATACACTCATTTAAAAAGTGTTCTTCATTTGTTTTTGAGACAGTACTTTAAATTACATATTTCTATTTAAGGGTGACATTTCAAAATTATCCTCATATAATAACAGCAAAAACATAATTCTGTAAGTAGGAAAGAGCTAAATTGTAAAACATACTAATTGATTTATTTTTGTATTTTATTTTGAATGCGTGCCTAACTGTGTGGGTTTATTTTTAATGTACTCGTGTTTTGGTTTGTGATGGTGTGTTACAACTTTAGGATCTGGACAACTTCCTGGAAGAGGACTGAAAGGATTGTGTAGCAGCCCTGCAGCCAGAGAAAATGGGCTACCGGAAACATCTGGCAGAGGGAGAGGAAACAGGAGGCCAGTCACAGCAAAACCATGCTCATATATTAGCCTCAGTCTGCCATGTTCTTAGTGACTGGAAGTGCTTTAGGGTTTCTCTAAAACTAATTTCATGGTAAGAGTTTAATAAAGTGGACATTTCACCACCATTGTGGGGTCAGCGGATGGACACTTGTATCATACGCTCACTTGAGTGTCCTGCATTGTCTACTTTGGGCTTTGATCACTTATAATTTCATCACGAGGCAAATCCAGTCTGTAGGGAAGGAATCTACCCTTCAATATGCCAGATTCTTGTCTGAACTAACCATGCCCTGCATAGAAGAAGGTGTGCGCAGGGTTTATTTTCAATATAACATCTTACTTTGCTATACGGTGTGTAGTTAAGAACCACTAGCCACACCAAGAGAACATCGTTCCTCCCACATGGCAGCATTTTCTCTTCGTGTGTTCCTGATTGTGGAAGAAGTCAGATCAGGGGTTGCTGCTCACATCAAAACAACTGGGGTTTCCAAACTCATGTGGACTACGTGCGTGGGTGTTTCCATGTGCCCTCTACTGTTTGGTTTTTATAACCCATATGCAATAAGAGCTGCACACCTGTCATTTCCATTGGCACACGTCTCTGGTGGACACCTGGGCTGATGAACAGGCCATTGGTAGAAACCTTGTCCACCTTATGACAAGAGACTCATACATAAGTTAAGATGGACCATCCCTGGACGTGCACACTCGCCCTCAGTGCCAGACCGCCTCCCAGGTTCCTCACGGATGTGTCTTGAATGAATGATGACAGGTGTAACTGGTTCACCTTGGCTAACAAGCTTTGAAGCCTTGCTAATGTCTGTCTTTATGGAGCCCCCCGTTACCACCAGCCACCTCTCCTATTTCCAGCAATTCCACCTCGACCTCTGTGGACATTCCCAGAGCACTTTGTGCACACGGGGAGCAAGAGCACGTGCTATCCCACGCACCGTCCTCAGCTGTGACAATCTCAAAGGCCGGGGCACTATTTTTCTCCTCTGAATCACCGATGTCCTAATACATACTTGCCGACATAATTGGAAAAAAACGTCACTTAACTCTCCAATCATTACAGTACATGAAAAAGAAGTTCAACTGCTCCTGATCCTGTGCTGTGCATTAGAACTTTAAAAAGCACGAATTCCCCAGCCCTGCTTAGGACATGCTGATCCCATGGGTGGGGTCCCACTGGGAATATTTATAAAAATACTTCCCTTGAAACTTCAGTGCAAAATCAGGTTTGTTGACTATACTTTTTTTTCACTTTGCCTTTAGCTACTTTCTTTCTCCATATAGATTAATTTTCACCCTAAATACAGGTGTGCAGGAGAAACTTACCGAAAAAAATTAAACCTGCCTGCCCATATAGAAAGTCAGGATTTTTTTTCTTTTCTTGACTGCAATTTTGTAGTTTTGTTTTGAATGTTGGCACCAGAGCCAACATTCAACAGCAGGTGCATATGGACATTTATTGAGCACTTAGGGATAAACTGGGATGATTTAGTGCACTGGACAGGGAATGTATCAAATACTAGCTCAAAGTTTTGAAAAGTAAGCTTCACTATTGACTACCTTAGTAACTAAATCACTTTTAATATGTCAGGATTTGTCACAACAGCTTTAAAAATAGAAGCAATGTTTTGTGTCATTTGGTTTCATTTTTCCAATGCGGTCCTTTTTTCCCCCCATCAAATGGTAATTAAGGCACACTGATCTGAAATGTGACCTTGAGCAAGTTCCTAAACATGCTCTGTGGTGGTTCGGCCCCTGTGGCCTAGCAGTTAAGCACCTGTGCAATGGGTCTCCTTCCTTGCATTACAGTCCCAGCTCTGGTGCGTGACCTTGAGCAGGTTCCTAAATCTCTGAGTGCTTCTCATGTGTAAAAATAATGTGAACTCTCTTTTTTAATTATCCTGAAAGCTAAAGGAATAACAAGGTATTTGTCTACTATGGCAGATAACAAGTGAATACTGTCTTAGCAACTAAAAATAAAAACAACAGGAGCTTATTACGCCCCAGGCCTGTGGGTCAGGACTCTGAGCATGACTTACCTGGGCCCGCCCCTGACTTTCTATGTGCTTCTCCTGTGGGGCTGAGCTCCTTCTCCAAGCTCATTCAGGCTGTCTATAGGCAAAGCTCAGTCCCTTGTGGTGGTGAGACTGAGGACTTGTCTGAGCCCCAGCTGTATGCTGGAGATCAGTCTTTGAGGCCGCCATGATGCTTCCTGTAGCCCCATAAGCTGTTCACATCAAGACTCTGCTTTATCTCAGGCTGCTGGGTGCACGTCAAGCTGCAGCCAGTCTGCTATGTGCACAATGTATCTTAATCATCGTTTGACCTAGGAAGTCCCAGAATCAAGGAAGCCAATATTCAGGTAATTCATGTTCAGTTTTATTTAATGATTGATTGATGCATTGTAATCATACATCTTGATGAGTTTCAGGATGGTAGAAGTATACATGCACACATCAGTCAATTAGCTCTCAAGATGATTCCTATTGAGAACTTCTTCCCACCCAGGGTTAGGAATTAGGGGCCATTGCACAATGTCACCTGCCCTGCTTTCACAGGGGGATGTGCAATTTTAGAAGCTCAAGTTCTACCTTTTAGAACTATTCTCCATGGATGGTCACACACTTAAATTTTATATACCTAAATGGCCTTCTTTTTATGATTCTGTAAATATAAAAAAAAGTATCCAGTGTTCTCAATACCTTAGCAGTTGTTTTTTGCTTAGAAATTCTGATAACAGGCCTTGTAGAGGGGCCAATGATCTTGGGCATATCGAGAGTGGATTTTTATTTGAAATACAAGAGAATAAAAAGACAGCAACTACTTAAAGTTTCTCTGTAAATCCATCTGCCAACAGAGAAGGTATTATACCTCAATATTATAAAATTCATAAATGGGTTTTATTTATTTATTTATTTGTTTTGCAAAAATGTGCATTAGATTACCAGTTTATGTGAGAATTCTCCATCACAAACACATTTTACCCACTGGCCTCTGCACTTGGCTCCCTGCTGTCTCTTAGCCATGTGCTGTGAATCTTTTTCCTGTCCTCTGTGCTGATACCATTGAGGCTGAAGTTAGACCAGCCCGTGCTGCAGTGGTTCAGCCCTGTGGCTGAGCAGTTAAGCTCATGTTCAATGGGTTGAGGTCCTTGGATCACGGTTCCAGCTCTTATGCGCGACCTCGGGCAAGTTTCTAAATCTCTAGGTGCTGCTCATCTGTGAAAATATTATACAGTCTTTTTTTTAAATTATAAAGCAAAATGAATTAATACCTATAAAGTATTCGGGACAGGGCCTCCTATATAATTAGCATTACATTAAGTGTTCACAGCTGTTTTGAGTTTATATTTGCATCCTTTTCACTTTTACCCAATTTTCCTCGGGCTCACTGCTAGCCTGGCCAAGTCTTACACGTCCCGTTACTCAGAAAGGACTTTACAGATCTCAAAAGCAAGAATTCTCCTCCACAACCCAGCCTCGTCTTCTCTCTGTGCTCCTACTTTGAGGACACTGATTAACTCTTCATCATTACTTATTATTAACTCTTTATCTTTGAAGTTTCTTGGGTATTCCTTAGAATTCAATTTTATTTTAATCCCTACCCGGACTTCCACCCCTGACCTTACATTTTTCTCATCTTTATAATCACGCATTCTAATAATCCAAGTTCTCTGCTTTCTAACACATATTTTTTCTAATATCAAACAATTTGTAATTAAAAATAAAAAATCAAACTGTAGTTATCATGTAATGGCAAAAAAGGAAGAAAAGGAAGCTTCTTGTATAGATGCTCACAGTATGCTTCTGTTCTGCATGCTCAGAAACCACTCTACACACTTAATTTTATATAAATGAAATCATATAATTTTGCTTCCACAAAGGTTTTTTCACTTAATATTATGTTAGAGCACTTAAATGTCAAATATAAATCTATATCATCATTTTATTGGTTAAATAATATTCCACTGTGTATATGTAGCATAAATTTTACAACCCCTATTATTGAGTTGTTTCCAGTTTCTACCAGAATAAACATGCACACACACACACACACACACACACACACATAAACATACACAAATATAGAAGAATAATGCATATGCACATGTATTATACATGCTATAGCTTATTCTACATCTTAGATTATTTCCCTAAAATTCATACTAAGAAGTGAGATGACAACAGATTTTCATCATTAAAGTTTTCCATATACTTTTTGAAACATTGTGCCTGCTCATGTTCCCATGGTGATATGTAGGAAAGGCTAGTGTCCCCTCTCCCCTGCCATCATTGGAGACTGTCATCAAAATGCACTTGAATTGAGTGGTACCCTTCTTTCTTCCCAGGCTCCAGCTTTATCGCTTCCCTCTCCTTCAGACACACCCAAGAAAACCTGACAAAATTCTACAGAGACCTCAGCTGAGGATGCAGAGGGGAGACACCAAGGGAGCTTAGTCTTTTGCAAAGCTCTGCTTTCGAATAAAATTAAACCAAATGGGAGAAAGTAAAATAAACTGATGTAACCTCGTCACCATATGTGAAAGCAGAGAAGATTAATATCACTTGTTTTGCATCTCTCTCCACATCTTGCATCTAGAAGAGGTGGCAGCACCCGATTGGAAGTTTGCCATTTATAAACTCAGACATATTGTGTGCACTATTATCTTCTTGCTGGAGACTTTTCCTGGAAAAGTTTATGTCACGCTTTATATATACATGTCACCCTTGATGGTTATTTCTCTGCGTTCCTTTTCGCCATTTCCAGTCTCCTTCTGGGATAGTGATTAGAGAATATTTTCCAAAAATGTGGTGAGATAATACAGTCTTCTGTGGGAGAGGGTGTGAGTTCTAAGTGTCCGCTTTCTTCTGCCTTTTTGCAGATTCTTTTTACACAGTTTGTTTCAAAAAGAGAGGTTCTTGGAGTGATGTCAGCAAAATGGCGGATTGAGGGCTCTCCAAGCTCATTCCCCTTTAGGAACTGACAAAACAAAAACTTTGCAGGGGCTCTGGAAACAGGCAAAGGTTCATAGCAATCAAGTTAAAGCCCAAGCACAAAAAAAGAAAAACACAAAATCAAAATAAAAAATAAACCAACACTTTAGAATGTTAGCGAGATGTGGGGCATTTTTACTTGTCTCAGACCCACCCCTTCTCTGGCAGGTTACAGTCTTTTTCTTGAACCAGAGATAACCCATTCCCCAGGTCTCACCCTTGAGCCAGAGGGAACAGAGTAGATATTATCTACAAATCATTGGTCCCATCTGTGTAACTGGCAGAGGGGACATGGAACACAGGCTGCTAGGCCTTCTTATCTGTTTGGAACTGGAAACTCAGGTGGGGAAAGTGTGTCAGTACCCATGAAGGCATAGCAGCTCATAAAGATAAAACAGACTTTCATCAGACAAGGTTGCAAGAGACAAGGATGCATATGTTGAGTGTTCAATACAGCAGGAAGACCTAACAATTGTAAACATTTACACACCTTACATATATATGTTCACATATATATGAAGCTAAAATCAGCAGGGAGAGAGAGAGAGAGAGAGAGAGAGAGAGAGAGAGTTCTACAGTAGTGTTTCAAGACTTCATCCCTCCGCATTAAATAATGAATAGAATAACCAGACAGAAGCTAAACCAGGAAACAGCTTTGACCCAAACAGTAAGCCAACCAGAGCCCTTAACCAGCAAGAGAAAATAATATGTTCTTCTCAAATACACATGGAACATTCTCCAGCATAGACCATGGATTGAGCCACAAACATCTTAGTGAATTAAAATGGTTGAGCCATGTATGGTGGCGCACGCTTGTAATCCCAGTACTTGGGAGGCTAGGACAGGAGGATTGCAGGTTTGAAGCCAGCCTCAGCAACTTAGGCAGGCTTGCAGCAACTTGGCAGACCTTGTTTCCAAATAAAAACTAAAAATAGGTCTGGGGGTGTAGCTTGGGTATAGAATACCACTGGGTTCAATCCCCAGCACCAAAATCAAAACAAAAACAACAACAATAAAAATATTGAAAAATCACACAAAGTATCTTCCACAACCATAATGGAATACGACTACAAATCAATAGCAAAAAACAAAACAAAAAAACCCTGAGAAATTCATAAATAATATGGACGTGAAGCAGCACACATTAAACAGCTAAAAAGTCAAAGATTAAATCCCAAGAGAAATTAAAAATAACCTGAAACTTCTTTCTTCCCCTTCCCCTTCCCTTGCACCACTGAGGGTTCTCCATTGTCATCGGAATCCCTTTTGTGTCCCCACTACTCCCTAAATTGCGCATATTAATGAAAACATATGTCCCTTCTTTTTTGTGATTGGCTAATCTCACTTAACATAATGTTCTCCAGATCTTTCCATTTTCTTGCAAATGCTGTTATTTTGTTCTTCTTTATTGCTGAGTGGAATTCCATTGTGTGTATTTCCCATAATTTTGTAATCCATTCATCTGTTGATGGACATCTAGGTTGGTTCCATAATTTGGCCACTGTGAATTGTGCTGCTATGAACATGGGTATGCATATATTACTGTTGTTTTCTAGATTCAATCCCATTGGTATGATACCTAGTAGTGGTATAGCCGGATCAGATGGTGGATCCATTCCCAGTTCTCTGAGGAATCTCCACACTGATCTCCATAGTGGTTGAATTAGTTTGCAATCCCACCAACAGTATAGAATTACTGTCATAAACAATGTGTATATATGAGATTATACCAACATCATTCTCAGTGCTACATGTGGGGGAGAGGCGGGGGGGAGGGACACCAAGAGCTGTGTGCATGTATGTTAACACCAAACTGATACTCATTGTGATGTGAGACTACCATGCACCAATAAAAACATAAAAAAATAAAAAGAAAATAACCTGAAACAAATGGAAACAAAAAAATGACATATGTTCATTTATGAGTTGTGATGAGACACAGAGACACACAGGAGAAACCATATAAAGATGGAGGTGGAGGTGGGAGTTAGGCTATGAAAGAGGAAGGTGGCCCAGGGCCACGAGAAGCTGAAAGAGTTAGGAAGGGCTCTCCTTACAGACTCGGAAGGCTGAACCTGAGTTCAGCCTTCTGGCCTCTATAAATGTGAAAGAATACATTTTTTTTTGCTTTTTACTACCCAGTTTGGGGTCATTTGTTATAGAAGCCCCAGCCAAGAAGCCCACTTAACAATGCTCTGGACTTGTAGGTTGAGTATCCCCTATCCAAAATGCTTGGAAACAGAATTGTTTCAGAATTTTGATTTCTTTTTTTTTGGGGATTTGGAAATATTTGCATCTACATAATGAGATATCTTGGGGATAGGACTCAAATCTAAACATGAAATTCATTTATATTTTATATACACCTACATATAGCCCGAAGGTAATTTCAAACAATATTTTTAATGATTGTGTGCATGAAACGAACTTTCATGGCTTGGAAATTTCCACTTGTGGCATCCTGTTGGAACTCAAAAAGTTTCAGACTTGGGAGCATTTCAGATTTCAGAGTTTCAGAAAAGATATGCTCAAGGTGTATCATTTTTCCTTTGATGGATTTTATCAAAGCACGCAATCAATACGATTTTCCATGGTGATGTGGGATCAGGCCCTTGTCATCAGTAGAGGCTTTGTAAAACAAACCTAAGAAATGTGTAATTAGACTGAAAATGCATGGACTGGGTTGTCATCTGATACCTAGACTTACTGTCCTCCTCAGTTCTGGGGTTTTGGCACCTGAGGGAGCTGTCCACCCTACTTCCCAACCTTACCCCTGGGGTCCAGGCTTCTCAGAGTTCTAGTATGTATTGGGTGAGTTTATGGGACTGCAGTCCACCAGATACCATCTAAGAATTGATCAAGTTAAATTTAAGAAGAATGTATTTGGTTAAGTAACCAAACCATGAAGATGCAGGGTAAATATATCTTCAGGTTATGTTGGATTTAATTTAGCATGAAAACCATCTACTTTTTCTTTTCCCTAGATTCCATATCCTCTCAAACAGCTGGTTATGTAAAAAGTAATTTCAGTTATTGAGTAAACCCTGCTCTTTGAAATCCATCCTTTTCACATATCATATTCAATGCCTTATTCACTGTTATGGAAGTATGTTTTCATGTTTTAATTAAACTTTTACTTTTTGATAATTATAGATTCACTTGCTATTATAAAAAAAATGCAGAATTCCTGTATGTCCTTCAAAAGTTTTTTGTAGAACCATCCACAGTATAGTAGCAGAACCAGGATATGACACTCGTAGATCAAGACCCAGAACATATCCCTCATCACAAGGACCCCTCATGTTGCTCTGACAACCATAACTCTCCCACCCGCAGCCCTCCTTCACTCTGTCTAGTACTAATCTGGTCTCCATTTTTATAACTGTGTCATTTCAAGAATGTTTTATAAGAAACAGGACCCTATGGTATGGTAATCTTTGGTGATTTTTTTATTCACTTGACATAATTTGTGGTTGATGCATCTATATTGTTGTACGTATACTTCACTTTTTTTTTTAACTACCCAGTAGCATTTTATAGTATGGAAAAGCCAAAGTTGTTTAATTCCTAACTTACTGAAGAACATATAGACTAGTCCCATATTTAGCTGCTGCAAATAAACTTGCAAAGAACATTTGGTATTGTTGTGAACCTAAGTGTTTGTTTCTCTGGAACAAGTAACTAACAGTATTATTGCTGCTTTGTATGTAATTGTGTGTTTAGTATTATATGAACTCTGTCAAACTGTTGTCCAGTCTGTTGATACCATTTTTCATTCTTAGCAGCAATTGATGAGTGAGATCTAACTTATCTACAGTCTCACCAGCATTTTGCATTGTCATTATTTTTGTTTATTTTGGCCATTCTGATGGGTGTGGGGTAATATCATATTGTGAGATTAATTACATTGTACTAATGCATAAATGACATTAAATGTATTTTTCATGTGCTTATTTTTCATACATATGGCCTCTTTGGGTGAAACGTATGTTCTTATCCTTTGCCCATTTTATATTTAGATTGCTTTTTACTGTTGAGACTTAAGAGCAAGTTAATAATAGTTCTTTATCAACTAGGTGCACTGTAAATATTTTTTCCCACTCCATTGATTTTCTTCTCATTTGTCTTTTATGTGTCTGCAGAGTCTGTCCTGAAATGCCTTTGTCAGTCTGGCTAAACACTTATTAATTTTATTGAGTTTTTAAAAAGCAAATCTTTGTTTTATTCATTTTTGTATAGTTTTCTTTTTCTCAATTGTATTGATTTCTGCTTGTATCTTTATTCCTTTCTTCCTCTGTTTGATTGGAGTTTATTTTGCTCTGCCCTTATTACATTCTTGATGAGGAAATTCAAATCATTGATTTGAAATTTATCCTCTTTTCTAATGTATACATTTAGTAAAAAAAAAAAAAAAAGAAAAAACTATTCCTCTGCACTCTTTTGGAACAAATTTTGGTATATCTTAATCTTCATTTTCATTAAATTCAAAGTATTTTTCAAATTTCCCTTAAGGTTTTCTCTGTATTTGGATTATTTTGAAGCGTGTTTAGTTTTCCAGTGTTTGGAAACTTTTCTGTTATTTTTCTGTTATTGATTTTTAGTCTCATTTCACTGCAGTCAGATAACATATATACTCAGCATAATTTCAATTATTTTTGAATTTGTTCATGTATGTTCCGTGATCTGGGATATGGCACAAATTTACATCTATTTCATGGGCCTTTAAGAGACCATGTATTGTGCTCTCCTTGGGTATGGTGTTCTGTAAATGTCTCCCAGGTCCTTTGGTGTACCATGGAGGTTTTCTTGTACATCTTTGCTGATTTTCCAGTTAGCCTCATCAATTCTTTGGAGGGGTATTGAATTCTACACTGTGCTAGTGTAGGGCTGTTTCTCTCCTTTTCAGTGTCATCAAGTATTCCTTTAGATATTCCGCAGTGCATCGTGAGGGGGACTCAACACTGAGTGAACACCATAGAGTGTCACCGCACACACCGGGATGCCCAATGCTTCGCTTAGTGACATCATCTTGCGGGAGCACTGCTGCTCATGAGCTCTGTCAGGGAGGGAAACGTTGCTATGGCGCCCATGCCTGTACAACATTTCACTTATTCTTGAGAGGTTTGAGCTACCATTTTCATTTTTAGGCAAGGTACCTGATGCTGAGGGAAGCTCATTAACTTCTCCAAGGCTCGAGAGCACACTGATGGAGAAGTCATACTTGACTTGTACTTGAATTCAGAGGCGTTTTTATTCTCTACCATTGTGTTTTACCCACAGAACCTAGCATAGCACTTGCTGCACCATGCACCTTGATAAAATTAGTAAATAAGTGGGAATAATATAACAGTCAGGCTGGAATGCGGGCGAGGGTCAAGGCAGAGTGAATGCAGAAACACTTATTTTTGCAGGTCTATATTCTGTTATCCTGTTTGCTATTTCACTTCCTGTCGTTAGAATCCTGTCATTTTGATCTAATTTATTCTAAAATAGCTTTATTATGTGACTCAGCCAATTTAAAATGGTCCTCACCTTTTCTTCTTGATTCCTACTCCCTGCTGCTAATCAGTGCAAGGGTAAAGAGTATTCTTGGTTGGTGGATTTTCAGCTAGCAATAAAGAGAATCTTATTTGTAGAGTGTTTTCAATCTCCATCCAATTCTAACCTCTAACTCAACTGTTTTCCTACTGAATGGAGTGATTTTGGTTTTGGGTTCCCATTTGGATGGTACAGACAGCACTCAACTGGCTTTGGTATTAAAGTGTTGTGGGACCTTAAACTAACAATGTGTCATCATGAGAAAATAGGATCCTTCTAGTTCATATATTGCTATTTTTAGAAGCAGCCAATATATTTTAAATCAATAAAAATAAAGAACTTAGTAATTAATAATTTGCTTACATTCGAGTCTATGTGCATGTAGCATGGCAGTCCTGAATACGAAATCACAAAACTTCCTTCAATATCCATCTTAAAATAATTTCAGGAGCCTGGCGTGCTGGCGCACTCTTGTAATCCCAGTACTTGGGAGGCTGAGTCTGGAGGATCCAGGTTCGTGGCCAGCCTCAGTTACTTAGTGAGGCCCTCTGCAACTTAGTGAGACTGTGTTTCAAAATAAAGAATAAAAAATAGGGCTAGGGGTGTAGCTCAGAGGTAGAATGCCCCTGGGTTCAATCCCCAGTACTGAAAAAATTAAAAAAAATAATTTCAGAACTACTTTCCCCTCATTTATTCTCAAAGAAAACTCTGACATTACCACAAGAATAGTTTCTCTCCCTTGTGACTAGGGATCCTCCTCATCATTCCATCAGACATGTGCACAGAACTTTCCAAAAGGACTCTCAGGTGTGTGCAGGACCACGTATAATACTATCATGATGCCATTCGAAAGTTCAGACCCCTCTAAGGTGACAGAGATTAAATAACTGTCCCTCCCTTCAGTGCACCATTGAACTGATAGGACCAGGTTCCAGTCTCTCCCTACTTGTTTAAACATTTGATTTTTAACAATGTTCAAACATATTTACAGGAAGCCTTCCAAAGAGCCCCTTCATGGTAAGTCCAGATGTGTTAGTATTCAGACATGTTGAGTGCAAGCTGCCCACCGCTCTCTCCCAGCTCCTTCCTCTGTGACCCAGCAGCCTCCTTCCTCAGCATCTATGTTGTCCTGGGATGAGGGTTCATCTGACTGATGGGACCTCCCTGCCTGGCTTCTCTTCTTGTCCCCTCTGCCTTCTTCCCTTGCAGGGAGGCACTGCCACAGGAAGCCACCAGCTTCTACAAAGAGCCTTCCTTCTCTGGGAATCTCCTCTCTTCCCCTCCGCCTCTGACTTTCTTCCCTGTTTTTCTGTTCTCCAGTTATTTTCCCATTTCCTTTTAATTTGTTCTCTTATCAAATGAAACCAAATATGACTAAACCTTGCTAATTGCTAAAAAAAATACAGAAGTGGTCCTAATTATAGACTTTCATCATGTAAAAAGTCAACCTAAAACTAAATGAAACAAAATATGACACACAGCAAAACTAACATTAACACTTGACTTTATACACCAAAATATTCAAAGAATACCTCCAGTGTAAGAAATTTAAAAGGCAAATTGAATTTAAAAGGCAAATCACTGTTTCCACAAGACAAATAAATTTTGATGCTTAAAAGGAGTGGAGTAAAATTTTAGTTTTAGGACTACTAGAGCTTTGCAGTATGTCCTGAAATTTCATCGACATTTTACCATGAGATAAAACATTTTGTAATAACATGGATTTCTACCAGTGGCAATTGGGCATTGGTTAAACTCTTAGTTAGCTATGTCACTTTGAGATTGCAAAAATCTGAACAACTCATTTGTCATCAGAATCTTAAACCACAGAATTATAAAATTGTGAGAAATAATCTCCCTTGTCATTTTAACCTGCTGACCTATAGTGAAATGGCTCAAGTTTATCACTTAGAGGTGTCCAGGATGCAGGAGGAAGGAAGAAAGTCCCGGCTTTAATGTCAGCTCATCAATATTTGAGCCCTTCCTTTTATTGTTTCTTAGAGGAACAGCCTTGTGCCATTCAACTAATCTTCTAAATTCTCAGTTTTTCTAAGTTTTTTTTTCCATTTTAAAGATTAAATTATTTTAAAGACGTGAAAGTAACCAATAAGAAATAACACCACAAATTTGGCATGCTACATTAAAATAGCTTCATTCTTGAACATTTAAAAATAATATCAAGAGCTAGTAATTTAACCAAATGTAGCATGTAGGCCCCAAAAGGGCACCATGGTTATCAAGCCTCCTTTATTAAGATCTAAGGCTCTTTACAGTACTGTCTGACAAGATGGGAATTTATTGTGCTGTCAGGCAAGAAGCCATTGAACAAGGATTCTTAACCTTTTCAAGACCCTCTTATATATGTGTAATCCCACTTATTAGTTCTGAATTACTTGTATATTTGGAGTATACTTTCACTATGAAGAAATAAGAAACATAAAGATTTGGATGACCAAATTATTCAGGAAAAACAGAAATGATCCATTCATAACATATCAAAAGAGTAATGTAAATCTGAGACAATGGATATAACAAACATTAGATATTTTTCATCCTTCTATCTCTTTTGTTTTCCCTGCACCCAAATGACATGCAACAATTTAAATCGTTTTAAAGGTGTCTGTCCAGGAACGTGGCAGGAGATACACCTGGAAATGAAGAGTCATGAGGAAATCCTGGCTATTAGTAGGTATATCAATTAGTAAGCTGTTTTTCAAAATATGAGTGTATTCGCAACCAGCTTTTCCACTGTGTCTTCACAATGGATGACCTTAGAGAGGTGGGCCAGAGCTCACAGACCATGTGTGCAGTTGAGCACAATGGACTCATGAACACGTGGTCAAAGAGAAGCTGGAAACCAGGACCCTGATTCCCGCTGCCGCGCTGCTTAAGAATGTGGAAAAGATGGACCCCTTGTTCATCTGGTTTGGCTAGAGCTTGCTTTTGAATTTATAAATTATTTAGTGCACGTGGTTATATGCCAAGCTCTAGCATATCGATTTCCTCTGCAATATTGCTTCCTCCTACCAAGTCTCCATGCCCTCATCTGAGCATTGGTCACGAGTCCTAATGCACCGTTCCAACGGCTGAGCACTGCTCATGGAAGGAGCCGTTATCAATATTTCATAATCATAATGTGTTCGTAGAGAAGGGAGCCCACAGAGGGACTCTCTGCCTCTGGATTCCTTTTAATGCCAATAGATTAGCATGAGGGTTGAAGCAGAGGGTCAACGTTCTTTTTGGAAAGAAGATGATGGTGGTTTTGATAATACCAGGGAGGAGATGAAGATTGCAGGGCTGGGGCTGGGCTTTTATTACAGCTCATTTGTCCTTTCTTTGTCCTCAGTTGCTGTTTTATTTATTTATTTATTTATTTATTCATTTATTTATTTTTCACTCATTCATGTATTTTACTTAAGAAATTATTGTTTATTTGTTTCAGAAACACTTTGTGTAAGAAAAAGACTTGGACTGTAGGTGATGTAGGAATCTTTAATTTTTCACGGGGTGTTTGCTGTTCCTCTTCTTTTAACATTTATACCACATTGCCTGTTAAACACATAGTTCCCTGAGATAAGTGGTTCTTAATTGTGGGCATACCTCATCTATTCTGTGTTGACATTTTGTATAACGTTTGCTTTGGGCAAATCACAGAATTTTGGTGAGCTTCATTTCTTTTATTGAAACTTTCTGTTTTAAGATGATTGCAGATTCCTATGAAGTGGGAAGAGATAATGCAGAGAGATCACGTGTAGCCTTCATCTCTTCTACAACGTGGTTAACATCTTGCAAATTCACCGCCAGAGCACGACTATAGACACAATCAAGACAGACACTTTTCGACAGGGAATGTGAGAAGTCATGGAACATACACCAGGCAGAATCCTAAAGGGATTCAAATATCGCCCCACCTTTACAAACACACAAGTTCTCCTTTCCAACCATGGATAGGCACCTGTGATCTATCCAAGTGCGTAAGACTGCACAGAATATGTTTGTGTCTCATTTTAATCTTAGCGTCGCTATTGCATTTGGTAATATTTTAGATATAGTTTTAATCTCTATCGATATGTGAAATTGCTATGATTTTTGTTTTCTTTTGGGGGTGAGGAAAGAGGTCCACCTGCTCTTTGACTTTTTATTAATGATGTCCTCTTAAGATGAACTACAGAGCTTCACAGGTTTAAAAAGCTAAGGCTTTTGAAAGATGGTACTTCTACTTTTCCAAATTTTTATGATATTTGTATTCACCATTTGCAGCTGTTGTGTTAGTATATACGTTTTTATTTTAGTAGGATATTATCTACTCTCTCAAGATTACTTTTTAAAGTTGAGACTTTTCCATATCTAATGATTATTCTTGGATGTATTTTGCTTTCTTCCTTTGAAGTTCATTTCACTCATCTTCAAATAATCCTCATTTAGATTTATTTAGCATTTTCTATTATTTTTATTTTACCATTTTCAGTTTCCCTCTCCATTCCTTTGTCCGATTTTCTTCTGTTTTATTTAAGTATGTTCCTAATTTTTAAAAGAAAGTTCTAAGGTCCTTGATTATTTGTTCATCTTCATTTATGTTAATATAGACATTTAGAAGCTATAATTTTCATCTGTGAACATTATTCTGCAGTGACTCATAGATTATGTTTCCTTATATTTTCCTTTCAGAAACACCAGTTTGGGTTTTAAATTCTTGAAGAAATTTACTGAGAGTCTTTCTTCCCCGCCCAAGTAGTTTAAATTTATTTCTCAGCACATTGGATTGTGTCTAGAGATGGAGCCCTGTAAACCTTTGAAGTTTACGTCTAAGATGTTCTTCGTGGCCAGGACTAAATGTTCCATGGAAAGTCAAAACATATTTTCTCCAGGTAAAGAATTGATGATCTCTCTATATGGTTGATAAGTCATATCTGCCGGTTGCATATCTAAGGCTTCTGTAGCTTCACTCTTTTTCTTTACCCCAATGGTTCTGTAAGAGTGGTCTGGGATGAAGCCCATCTATGGCCTGTTTGTTATGTGTACAGGACAAAGGAAGAAGAGACACACAGAATTAAATTTTGAAATTTTAGTAGCAAATTGACAGAGTAATTTTAATTCCTTTGCATCTATATTACATTTTTCTAATATTAATTTTTGCTGTATTTGCAGATTATAAGTCTGTGACTGTATGTCTGCATGGCGTGGGGAGGTGACAACCGGCCCCTTGCCGCAGGTAATTTGAGAAGCATGTTCATAGATTCTCTGATTCTGAACAATGTTATATTGAAATATTTTAATAACACTGCATTTATTCACACTTCCCTTTCTTTTTTTAAAGACTGGAATCTGTTTTATACATTTTATTTTATTGCATAATGTTCACCTGTTGCACTTTTAACCTTTATTTTCATCTTGTCTTAAAATATCGCCTTTCCTGTTTTCTCTTGTCTGGTATTGATTTCCTCATCCCTTTATTTCTAACATAAATAAAATAAAATCTTACTTTTAAAAATACACTCACTGCCCATTAATTGAATTTTTAAAAATAACACAGAATTGTTGCTTATTCTAACCTAATCTGAGAACCTTTACCTTTTAAAAGGAGAATTCAATTCAATTCAATTATAGCATAATGATTGCTACAGCTGGTTTTATTATTTATGTTTTAACTTACTGTTAATCCTTTATTAACTTCATTCTCATTTTTAACTTTGCCAGTTATATCACAGTTCTAGTAATTCGCTTTTCTCTCTTTTGTTTTTGAAAAATCTATTGTACCTCCCCATCTCCTTAATAGCTGTCTTCCCTGTACACTGATCAAATGAAAGCTCTCTCATGACGTGGAAACTCAATAGCTGCTATTTTCCGCTGACACTCTGTCTACCTCACACTTCACCCCGCACCCAAAGAGCGAGGCCTTCAGGACACAGCGAAGCCCCAGTCTTACCTCTCTTTCTTTTCCACCTAAGACACAGGAGTCTAAGCGCCTTCGAGGTCTGTTCATCCATGATATGCTGTCTTGAAACTGTTCGATTCTGATGAAGTTATTTGGAGACACCATTTACATGTGTAAATTTTTTTAAGTTTAGAAAACTGCTTTTATTCGACTAGTTGGAAAAATTAACTGGTACAGAAAGAAAAAAAAGAAGCTTAGTCCACTGGAGAGAAGAGAAGAACTGAGTGTCATCCATGAGAACTGGTGGTGGCTCCTCTGGGAGGAGACCTGGGCACAGAGAGGAGAAAGGAGCACTGTGAAGGAGAGCCGGAGCCTGCAGTCCAGGCGAGAAAGGCCAAGCCACCTCAAGGGTCTAATCGCCTCAGGCAGGGAACCAGATAGATGGGCTATCTACTTAGCCCATCTCTGGAGAGGAGTGCTGGGATATGTGGGGCTGATAAAGGATGGTATGGCCATCTTTTTTCAGAGAAAGTGACAAAACAGGAGTTTTAAAAATGAATTTTCCATTTGACTTTATTTCCAAATACACTCTCTTTAAAAAAAAAAACAATACCCTTTCTGTGGGGATGACAAATATCAGTATTAGAAAATCCAATTATACAAAAAATACTACATTTAGTCTGGGGTAGATATATTTATTTTTGGTAACATACATTAAGTGGCACTATTTGTACAGTAACTATAAGGTAACTAACATGAAACCATGGAGCTGTAACTGCCACAGCTGCATGGACTTGGGCCACTCTGGTTGAGCATGTTTTGTTTTTTTTTTAAAAAAAACCTGGATTCCTACCCCAGTGACATGCCAATGAGATTTATGCAGGAGTAGAGCTCCAATGCAGAGACTCCCAGAATTCCTTGCAGCTCACAGATGATAGGCAGGGCATGTTTGTTATAAAATAGTTATGGCCCAGTTCACAAAACTTACCAACTGTTTCTCTTTCTAGAAAGAAGCAACAAGTTAAGAAATCCCTTGACTCCGTGCCTGGTGTGTCAGGCAGAGTGCAGAGAGGGCTGTTAGAGAAATGTCGGAAGGACCCTGGCAGGTCAGACAAGTTGTTTGTAATTTTGAACACTCATTTTCAGTCCCCTTATGGCTCATTCATTCATTATTAACTTATTTAATAAACACATATAGTAATTAGCATCACACAGTCAATATTCCAGGAACCTTAGAAATATTAAATGCATTAACATCATGTGGAGGCTCTGCATAGTTAAGGACGAGTATGTGTCATTACAGACAAGGAAGCTGAGACATGGACAGCTTAATTAACATGCTCCAGGTCAGCATGACTGAGTGGTGCCTCTTGGATTAAAATGAGGTGATCTAGCTGCAAGGTCTGGCTCCTAGTAACCAAATCTTGACACCTTTCATTTAGATGTGAACATCTTTTGAGTTGTATGTGTTTGTGCATATTTTTATGTATGTATATAGCCCTGTAATATATAAGACATATACATCTCTTTCATCTATTTCCCTAGAGGTTTCTCTGCACCCTAGCAATATCTTCCGATTGTCTTTTCTTCTTTACTTCTATGTGCTGTATTTGCATGTGTGTAACATTCTGCCTGGGCCCTCCAGAGTCTGAACACTCCCCCGCCCACCCCAGGCTTCAACCCTTTCAGAGGAGGGACTTGCTGGGCTGAGAAGAGAATTGCTGAATGGTGGTCTTCATTCTACCAGTTGCTAGCTCGTCTTTCCTGGCCTCCTATTTTCAAGGAGAAGATAAACCATCCAGTGATAGTTAAACTGTTACTAATAACGTACTCTCTTGATCCATCTCCAACTTTGGACTTTTCTTCTTTTCAAGGAAATTTTTCCTATTTTTCTTTAATATGATCAATAAAATAGCATATCGGTTCTTTTTGTTCTCCCCTTGAATACTGATTTGTCAGAGGAGGATCTTCCCATACGTACTGTCCAAGTGCCTGTACATTCTCCATCCTCTCTTATCTCTACCTCTTTGACCCTCTCTGCTTCAATGCCTCCCCTTGGTCTTCTAGGTCACTGGTTTATTTCTCAAAAGCGACCTCTCTTCCCTCTGCCTCATCAACTTTGTCAGTTCTAAAGAGTCTTTTCTGTGTTCTCTTGAATAACTTTACTTTTCTTATTATGAATTTATTATTGTTCAAATGTTTTATCTCCCTTCTCTAGGAACCCTATTTCACAAAGACCACATTCTTAATTTAATTATTCTTTTTGATAGTGATATTCTTTTCTCTCTATTGAGTTGTTATTTTTATTATTGCTATTTTCTTGGCTAAATCTTTGGGGCTCCATACAACTACTGAGCACCTGGATGAATAGTCCTGAGCTACACAGATGCTCTCTTGGTGAGAACTACCATGCCTCTCTCCATCTGACGCCAGCCCTGAGTTTCTTGGCCCAGGCTGTGAAGATGGGCAAGACATGGAGTTGAAAGTGGGGAACGGTGAGACCATTAGCCCCAATCTTCCCAAACACTCTCATCTGAGTCTGGTCAATATTATTTAAAATGCATATCCATTTTTAAAACTGTGATTTCCCTTAACAGTTTATATCTGCATTTAGCTGAATACTTGGTAAGTATGATGTACAAGTCCTGAGATATTCATATAGATAGATGTCCCTCAACTGATGATGGTTCTGTGTCCTGAGAAACCCATTTGTGTGGAAAATATTGTTAAGTTGAAAGTGCGTTCAATAGCCTAAACTAATGAACATTACAGCTCATCCTAGCCTACCTGAAACCTGCTCAGAGCACTTACATTAGCCTATGGATGAGCATCACCAAAGAGTGGCACACCACATACCTTGGGCCCAGGAAAATATCAAAATTAAAAATTCAAGAACAGCTGGGCATGGTGGTGCATGCTTATAATCCCAGTACTTGGGAGGCTGAAACTGGAGGATGGCAGGTTCGCGGCCAGCTTCAGCTACTGAGTGAGGCCTCCGCAACTTAGTGAGACCCTGTTTCAAAGTAAAGAATAAAAAATAGGGCTGGGGGTATAGCTCTGAGGTAGAATGCTCCTGGGTTCAATCCCCAGTACTGCAAAAAATATATATATATATATAGGATGCAAATTGTTTTCATACCATCATGAAGTTGAAAGATCTTAAGTTGAAGCATCATAATTCAGGGGACATGCGTACTTTGGGGAAGTAATAATGAGCCCATGTCCTTGCTTTCATGGGACTTCAGGCTGGTGGGAACTTTAGAGAAGAAAACAGCTAGAAGGATAAACTGTGTCACGTGCTGTGAGCACCAGGCACCCACTGCTACAGGACAACAGAGCAGAGAAAACCACCCTTGCTGCAAGGGAGAAGGTCAGCATTGCCAAGGGAATTAGAGCTAAACTGTACCTGGGTACCAGGAACGGCAGCACTCAGACGCAGAGAGCATGCAGCATCAAAGCAAAATGTAAAGATATCTCTGCGGCTGGAACATGAGATGTGAATAAAAGTGGCAAGAGATAAAACTAGAAAGACAAACATGGGCAAAGATATAAAAGACATGCCAGTCTGAAACTGAGGTGCCTGCTACGGTCTGGAAGGAGTCTCCCCAAAATCCATGTGTTGAAGCCTAAGGCCGCAGAGTGTGGGTGTGCTTGGGGACAGGGCCTTTACAGAGGCAGGTGAGTTAAATCACTGGTCTATCTGACAGATGTTATAACACAGAGGAAAAAATTGGACACAAAGAACCCCAAGGGATGTTGTTAGAGTTAGATATAAAATGTCCCCTAAAGAGTTCATTTATTAATGTTTGGAGCTGATGTATTTGAGTCATGAGGGTTGTAATCCCAGCAGTGGATAAATCCTTTCTAATGGATTTATCTGGGTGGTGACCCAGGCCCGTAGGATGTGGCTAGAGGTCGGTCTCTGGGGGTGAGGCCTTGGGGATTACATATGGTTCATCCTCCCTCCTGCTGTCTCTCTTACTTCCGGCCTCCATGATGTGAGGAGCACAGCCCATGAGCTCTCCCTCTCTCCACCTCTCGCCGCCATGCCCTGAGATCCGAGGTCCCCAGCCTCACACAGACTGAACCCAAAACCATAAGAAAAATAAACCATCTTTCCTCTAAGTTATGTGATCAGTCTTTTAGGTTATATCTGTAAGAATGCTGACGATGTTTACAGATACAGATGTACATAAGGGAAGAAAACAAAGAGCCTCACAGAGAAAACAGGTCCCTGTAAAGCTAAGGAGAGAGGCCTCACGAGAAGCCAGCCCTGCTGGCACCTTGGTTTTGGATTTTCTGTTATCTCAACCAATAAATCGGTGGCATTGTGTTGTGCAAGCCCCAGATAAATAATAATGTAACCATATACTCTGTCATTAAATCTAGAATACGTGTAAGAGTCAAAGTGGAATGAGTCACAAGTACTCTGGGTCCAGAGGCCTCCCTGGGCTTGTCAGACTAGGATGCTCAGTAATGTGGATGTGATGGTCCACTCCCTTGAACCATCTCTTCACAGCAACACACTCATCCCCCAGCTGATGAAGAAATGGCTTCTGGTGGTCCAAGCAGTGTCCTTTCCCAGCTAAAGGAAGCCAACCCCCACAGGCAATTCCCTATTTCAGTCTGTACTCCATGGTTGGACCATGCTGGGCATACAGAGACTCAGCCCCCTTGTCTTAATTCAGGATAACAAAGGAGTCTCCCAGAGGTCCCTACAGGATGAACTGAGCCCTTCTTGCTGCTCATGAACACTTCAACTTCTCTCTGACCCATCCTGCTGCCTGCTTTTGTGCAGGAGATGTTCCTGGGGACACGCCCCCCACCCTTCCCCCCTGCCGGAAATGTCACAGCACTCCCTCATAAAGATTGCGTCATTTCGTATCAGAGATTGTAGCCTCAGTGCACACTTCCCAGACAACTCTGCCTAAGACACACAGTCATCCTGCCGACCGCAGATGCTTTTAAACCTCGATGAGCCACTTTAGGGCTTTAACCAAAAAAGAGACAGGATCAGATTTGAACTTTAGAATGATTATTCTGAATTGGGTGTAGAGATTGATCCAATAACTTTAAAATTGCAGGCAAGTAGACTATTTAGGAGGCTGTTACAGTAAATCAAGCGAAAAGCAATGATCACCCTAGTTTAAGTTGTGCCAGTGAGTATAATGTGCAGCGGATAGATTTGTGAGCAATTAGGGTGAGAGGTTATAGATCTTGCTGTATGGGAAGAGCGAGAGAAATCAAATCGGAATAAGAAAAGCAGGAAAGGACTCGAATGTTTTCCAGCGGGACAATGAGATCTAGTTTGTCTCTGTGGAACATTGAATTCTTAGGAATCACACAAGAGAAGATGTGCAGGGTGTATTTGAAGGCATCAGTTACAGCTCCGGAAGGGATCCAGGCTTGGATGTCTATACAAAGATGATGGTCATTAGGAAGATGAGATGATTCTAGGGACAGTGCAGAGTGAGAAAAAGAAAGACCCTAAAATGGAATAAAAAAGAAAAGAAACATTTAAGAGACACATACAGAAAGCTCACTAGCAAAAGTGAGAGACAGGAGTCAGGCAGAAAAGGGAAATTAAGTGAATATGGAGTTATTAACACCAAAGAGAAGATCTTTTATGAGCATGCAGGTGTTACAGACAGGTTGAGTATTTAGGTGTACACTGAAATAAAGGTGAGTTTCATGAGACTGACAGTGCAGGGGTAAGAACAAGAAAAATAAATGAGAAAGAAAACAGATTTTAGTGGATATGGGTAAAGGAGAGGGCTAGAGGAGGTGAGATAGTCTTTGGATGGTGACGCAGGTTGGACACCTGCAGAGACTGATGGAAGGAAGGAGGTTTGAGTAGGAGTAGCCTGGACTTCAGTATAGTGTTAAGAAAGTTTGGACCAGTCACCAGAGAGTCCTGGAGTCATGTTGTCCACGGGAGAATCTCACATTTGGCAGGAATGGGCATGCATCCGCATCAGTCCCATGCAGGTATTGGCTGGGGACAGAAAAGTGAAGGTGTGATTGGTGGAGGTGACGTGGGTCCCAGGAGCAGCAGAGGTTGCAGTTGGTCAGATGCATCCCTGCAGCAAGAGGTCTGTGCATCTCTGCCTGGATCTCTGAGCTAGGGGAGTGAAGATGTCAAAGATACAGGACAGGAAGAATCAATAGAGGAAGGCTCCTGGAATGGTGAGAGGTAGTATCTGACAGGGCACATGAAGAGTATTGGTTTGGGGAAAGATGAGGAAAATTTCCAGCTCTGGAATCATTAATATTCTGGAGAAATGGTGGGAGATCAACAGTAGTGACTAGATCTTCGTGTGGTGCATAAATATCTGGGATGGTCAGAGAGACAATGGCTGATGTTTTACCACAATGTTAGGGTAACGTGAGTTTCTCCATCAGTTTCTGACTTGTCAGCATGCTGAAATTCAGAGTGGGGAGTCGTTTCAGCTAACTTTCTGATTGTCTGTGATTTTAAAGGTTACTGTTGCATAGATTTCTAGATTTAGAAATTGAAAATGTTTTCCAGCGACCTAAGGTCTTGAACTTAATTCATTTGTTCACTATGAATTTCCACACTGACACATTTTGTACATAGGCGAAAAGGGAATCGATTATTTATTTGTTCTGAGTATTAAATTTGTAAAAAAGAATTCACCTCTGAAAATTGAATCAATTTCATTCATTGTTCTTTCGGATGGAATTCTAGCTAAAAAGTTATATCCTATACACATCACACACTTTCCAAAAATAATGAGTGTGCTATAACATCAAATTGTAGGAAATTAAATATAACATGGGAGTCTGATTTTATCAATGCTTCCATTTTTTTTCATAAAGTAGTAAAAAGTAAACCGATTTTTGTGGCATGTTTGAATGATATTCTTCCTTATATAAATAGTAATATTAATATAGTAATATTAAATAGTAATAGTAATATATGCAAGAAACAATACCATGGAGGGATGGACTCAAAGTTGAGATAAAGTTCTAGATAGAGCAGTCTGCTTCACTGTGACCTCACACAACAAACATGACTGTTCTCTTCATTTCTTCATATGTAGAACAGGAGAAAAAAATCAAGCCATACTCATGTTTATAGCAGCAAAATTCGCAATAGTTAAATTATGGAACCAAACTTGGTGTCGGCCAACAGATGAATGCATAAAGAAAATGTGGTAGATAAGCACAATGGAATATTAGCCATTAAGAAGAACAAAATCATGCCATTTGCAGTAAAATGGATGGAACTAAGGGATATTATGCTAAGTAAAATCAGCCAGTCGCAGAAAGTCAAGGGTCATATGTTTTCTTTCATATGTGGAAACTAGAAAGAAAATAGGAAGCATAAAGGACTTTAGATAACTTAGGAGAGAGACCAATAGGATGGTGGAAGGAGATTAGGGGAGGGAGTTGGGGAGAGGATAAAGGATTAAAGAAGAAAACAGTTCAAACAATGCTACGTCCACATATGAAGGCGTCACTACCAACCTCACTAACGTGTGTGGGGAGGGAGGAGGTGGAGTGGGTGGGATGTGCAAGGAAACACACCAAGTGCTGTGTGCACTTGAGTCTCACTATGTGCACGGAATCTCACCATGATGCATAAGTACCAGGCACTGATAGAAGTATAAAGAAGTCAAGCCCTGGTCACCTATTTTTGTTTTGTCGCTAAATAAATTGAATAATTATGACCTTGTGAGTATTGAGCTTTAAATTGTTATATTTTCACTTCTCATACAAACACTAAGGTCTGCCACGGTTTCTACTGTTGTTTAGTGAACAGCAAGAAAAACATAGAACCAAGTGAGATTTTTCCCTTGGGCCTAAATTAAATAAATAAAATAGCCTTAAAGCATGTAATCTTTATTAAGAAATTATATTCCAGACACTGTGCTAACTTTCTTCAAATGAATTATGTATTTAATTGCATCAATTATTCTTTACCTGGAAATACTGTTTTGTAATGACTTTTCAATATTTATACACTCACTATGGACTAAGATATTTGCCTTTATAAAATCAGATTTCCCATGAAAAATAATTCTTGGTGCAGTGTAACTCAGTGGTAAAGTACTTGCCTAGCATGCAGGAAGTCCTGAGTTCAATCCCCAGTACTGTAAAACAAACAAAAAAGCAAAGAACAAACAGTGTCTCTCAAAATATGTTAAGATATTCATACATTAGTTACCATAATATGTCTTTGTATGTCTCAATTTCTCCAATATGGTGAAGATTTATACAGAGAGGCACCTTCTTTTAGCCACTAGAAGACTCCAAGAGTTTAAGAATGATATTTTGTTCCATAATACAGCAAGGATGTTGGATTTTATGTCAATGGAATTTTCTTTATAATAGGTAATCTGAAACATATAGTTTCTAATAATTCTAAGTTTTTCTCACGCCCTTGTAGAGTAACACCATTAGCAAACGTCGTTCTTGTACTGAGTGAGGCCACTTTCCACACCTGCAAGTCCACGCAGATGCTCTGCTGTCGCCCAGGACTTGCCTCGCTTTGCTAAGTCCTTATATTTTCTGGCAGAAAAAGTCTATTTGACAATAATTTCGGATTCTTCTGATAGGTGAAGACGAAGCCACCAACAGCATAGAGCAGAACTCATATATCATTTTGAAATGCACAAACTGAGAGATCTTCACACACATCACCGCATCACCTTTCAAAAAAATCAACATCTCCAAATTTCTTGATTAGAAAGAATTGCTTAATTCACGGAAGATTTGTGTCATTTTATGTAGGAAAATCTTGTATGTATTCCTAAGAGCCTGAGATTCCTCTATTTGATTTCAGAAAATGCAGGCAGACTGAATATTTTAAAACATTATGTACTTTTGTGAATTTTTACATATATATATATGAGACTATTTTGTGACACGGATTGAAAGTAAATGAATAATCAACAAAAGCAGTGGAAAGCGACCTCTACATTTCTGAAGATTGCCATCAGTAGTGATTTGGGCCCATTTTAGCGACTCAGTAAGTATTGCAAATATTGTGGCGAGCTGAAGGAATGAAGGCGATCTGGAGTTCTTTCTTTCATGTGGGATAGGATTTGTGAAGGTGTGGAGCCAAATTGATCAGATCTGCTTGCAGACTATTGGGAAGAAGGACATAATGGAGTGTTCCGACTCCTGAAATCCTTTTAATGGAAGATGTAGTGTTCTGGGCCTAAAAATTTCAAAAATACAGAGCAGTATGTCACAAATTTGATCCTGAGAACACGAGGGTTCAGGTTTCCCCTATTTGCTCCCAGGTTAAGGATGATTTACTGTGATAGCCACAATCTGAGAGAAAGTTCTGTACAAAGGTCCTGCTTTCTCTTGTGCATTATTTATTTGACAAAACCACAATGTTTCTCTGCAGTTAGATTTTCCTAAAACTCACTCTTATTCAGGGAGGTGGTTCAGCCTGAAAAATTTTTTTTTTCTTTTGCAGTACTGGGGCTTGAACCCAGGGGCATTCTATCTCTGAGCTACACCCACAGCCCTATTTTTTTATTGTTAATTTTGAAACAGGATCTCACTACGTTGCAGAAGACCTCACTAAGTAGCTGAGGCTGGCCGCGAACCTGGATCCTCTGGTCTCAGCATCCCAAGTACTGGGATTACAAGCATGCGCCTCCATGCCTGGCTCAGCCTGAATTTTACGAGACAAAAATGTGACCCAGAGTGAACTCTGCTAAACTGTGAGTTCGGTGGTCCTGGAAACATCCTTAGAGTCACGGTAGTTAGGTGCCAGTAGCCTGTCGTTGAATATGCACACAGCACAAACATGACGCAATGAGTTTACCTGGCTGGTGATGCTAACCAATCACAGTGATAGGCTGGAAATGTTTTGTCTCGGGGCCAGCCCGGGAGTGATACGAAGCTGACGGAAGACCAGACGCTGACGGCCCGAAAGAATCACGCCTCGGACCGGGAGACATGTCTGGGACGATCTCGTTTATTAGAAAGCCAATCCCCCTTTTAAAGTAGAGGCCATACAGGAAACTCGCAAGCAGTAGGGTGTGACCCAATGGCACGTGACGGGTCGGGTCACCACGCCCCCCTGTAACCTATCATAGGTAGAGGCACCTGTCGTCTGTGAGCACGGAAGGAGGTAACTGCCTATCATAGCCCTCCTGAGGCTAGGTGGGGCTATCTGCGGGACCTCCCTCCGAGGGGTCCGCCAGCGCCATCTTTGCCATTAATATGCTGAATCACTGCCATGTGGGAGAGGCCCGGTACTCTAGAGCAGGCTTCTGCTAGTCCACCAGGCCCTTTCATGGCACCGGGTGGAGGGCCCAGCAGTTTTGGTGTTTCCTTAATAACTTTACTGCTATTTATGTAAGAATAAACATTGTAATAGAATGTCAGGCAGTTTGACAAGTTGGTTACACTGTACGTGTATATTTTAAGCACGAGGATCTTAGGAGCTAAATTGATTTGTGAAACCAATGTGGTCTGGTATTTGTGTTCTAATTAGAACATTAGGGCATACCAAATCTACCATTTATAAAATTCCATAGAGCAGTGGCTCCTTTATTCCCAGCAGGGAACTTACATTTTTACTCATTTTCTGCCTATATTTCAACTGGGCCTTAGGTTGGGGTCCAAAGAGCACACTGAAGCTCTTTATACGACAACAAGAAAGATGAGAAAAATCAATTCCTATGCCCCAAAGACACAACTACCAGCACTGGGTTTCACCAGACCCCCGATGCCTCGGCAGAAACTTAAATAAGAATCCAGAACTATTAGCAAGGTTGTAGGATTTATTGCAAAAAGATATGGTGCTCTATGTTTTGAAAGCAGTAAAAATAAAACATCCCAAAAATGTACACAAAGAGAACAATTGAACTTTTTAAAAAGAGAAAGTTGTTTTTGTTCCTCTCATTACCGACTATTCACAGGTCTCCCCTACTACAGTGGACAGAAAACATATAATACACTTTCATTATCTAGAGCAGATGTCCTTGGGTTTGGGATGCGTATAATTATGCATCTGTCTCTTTTCTGGATAGATTTTTAGATACTCTCAAACCCCCACATAGCCTTTGAGAATTTGAGATCATTGCATAATGTTAAAAGAGAAGGAAGCTAACCAATCTTGAAGACCTACCGTGCATCACTACCTTCAAAACTACACCTAATTTACTTTTCACATTATCCCTGTGAGAAAGATATTTTCGCCCAAGGTAAAGATCTGGGTGCTGGTTATTGGTAACCTGCCTAGAGGAGCATTAGGTTTAATTCTAGAATCTTTAAGGCCAAGTGCAATGCTTGTCTTTAAAGTATCTTTTCAGAAACGACAAGAAAGCTATTATAGTTATTATTTCTTCTTTGTATTCTTATGTTCTTTCTCTTCCACTTATACTCATGGATAAAATCTTACCTGGCTTGGACCCCAGGCACACTTCTTATTTGTTTTTGGAGAGTATTTGTGTATAAGAACATACAAGTGCTGGGTGTGCGTACATATCCACACATAGAGTATCTCTCACAGCTGCTCAGAGACATTGCTTGTATTGATTTACATGATTCTAAGAAGTAAAATTTATAAAAAGAAAGAGGTAGAGGTCATGGAGGGTTGGAGCTTTTAGCATTGGAAAAGCACTAACGGACCATGTAAAAAATGCAGTATGTCACAATATTAATAGAACTCCAGCTTCTGTCTAAGTAGATGAAATCATATATACACTTCATTCTGAGTAGCACCAACCACGGAAGTGTGAAAGCACTTTATACCATTTAGCACGTTATATTTTCAAAATCCTTGTTCAACACTTTACTATTTATATCAGATCAGGTCTAACCATATTAAGAAATTGTAGTCTACAGGTCTTTTTTTCCCCAATACATTAATGCTCATACTTATAAGAGAGAATGCTATGGATAGTATTTACGGAATTTAAAAATTAACTCATTTAGTAGCACCTTTTCAACTGGTAAAGCCTTCCTTTCAAAAATTAAGTATATATACAGGTGGGGGACATTTTCTTTCTCTCTGAGCTGTGGGGTGGATGATTCAAGTACCTTGTGGTATGCCTACAGAGACTCAGAATGAGCAGGAGGAGGTGTTTATGACTTTCTCATATTTGCATGGATGGAGTGAGCAATATCTTAATTTTCCTTTTGAAGTATGAATAATTAGAGCCAGGCATGGTGGCCCATGCCTGCAATCTCAGTACTTGGGAGGCTGAGACAAGAGGATCACAGATTCGTGGCCAGCCTCAGAAATTTTAGCAAGGCCCTCCACAACTTGGCGAGATCCTGTTTCAAAATTTAAAAAAATAAAATAAAATAAGACAGAGGGCATAGCTTGGAGGTAGAATGCCCCTGGGTTCAATCCCCAGTAGCACCAAAAAAAAAAAGGTGAATAATTAGAACTTAGAGAAACTTGTTGTAGAAATCAAAACCATTGAAATAATTGCCATTGCAGAAGTGTGACCAAAAATGATCTCTTGGTTAAATGATCCCTACCTTTTGCAGCGTTACAGGAACTTTTCTAGAGACTTTATTCCTGGGGACTGGTAATTTCTAAGATATCTTCACTCGTGTTCCCTTTGACCTGGAAACACGTGTTTGTGCTCAGTGGTCTTGTGAGTTCAGGGGCCTTCTCTGGGCAGCGTTATGGGGCACAATTGGAAAACAGTAACTCTATTTCTAGACTACACAGATTCACAGGTGCATTTCTCTCTCTTTGTTTGTCAGTTATCAACAAGATAAATCACGCACATTCTAAATAAGAATAGGGAGCATCTCTATCCAGACAAGTCCAGAATGCTTTAGGGAGCTCAAAGATACGTCAACAATTCTCAAGAAGGAAAACCAATACATATTTATGCTACTGGTTTCATAATTTGGTGCTGTGATGGTTAAATGTATGTGTCAACTTGGCAAGGCGATGAGGCCCGGATTGTGGTCAAACACTTGTCTAGATGTGGCTATCAAGGGAATGCTTTAAGATGAGATTAACACACACATCCGTAGGCTTGAAGGAAAGCAGCAGACCGTCCCGTGTGGCTCAGCCTCACCCAATCTCTCGAAGGCTTTCAGACAAAAGATAGAGGTCCCCTAAAGAAGAAGAAATTTTGCCTTCAGACCCTCTCGGAAGGTCAACTCCAGTTGGAATTTGCAGCCTGTCAGCTTGCTCTGTAAATTTTGGACTTAGGCCTCGCAGCACTATCCAGTTCCTTAACCAATCTCTCTCTCTCTCTCTCTCTCTCTCTCTCTCTCTCTCTCTCTCGATCACTGCTTTATGTAAATAGGGTATGAATCTGGAAAGTAGAAAGCATATACATATAATCTTGAAGACATTTTCACTCACAAATACTCAAACCAATTAAATTTATACAAACATTTCACTTCTTCCAGAAAGCAAATGATTTAACTTTTTACTGTAAAATAGTGTCTTGAGGTTATATCTTCTCAACCTCAGCTACAAATTGAAATGAAAATAGAGAATTCATTGTACCCTTGTTTAAACATCAAAAGATGCATATATATCTGAAATATTGATAGAATTATTCTAAATATAATTCAAATTAATAAATCTGAAAAACAGAACTATATCCTATTGAATTCTTTCTTCCTGAGAATTCATCCTAGAATATAGCAAATAAGAGAAACACTTACTAGGAGATTCTCACTAAACTGCCCTACTTTGGAGGAAGAATCATGAGTTATAGGCAGAGGGGTCCATTGATTCCTTTCTTTATTTATTTATTCATTTATTTGTTTGTGGGATAGGGAATCGAGCCCAGGAACATTCTACCTCTGAGTTATACCCCCATCCCTAATTTATTATTTTTATTTTGAGACAGGGTGTTGCTTAAGTTGCTGAGGGCCTCGCTAAGTTTCTAATGCTGGCCTTGAACCTGTGATCCTCTTGTCTCAGCCTCCCAAGTACTGAGAGTATAGGCATGTGCCACTCTGCCCAGTAGGATCATTCATTCTTCACTAGAGGTGAAGAGCCTTCATATGCTGAGACCTCTCAGGCTGCGAGTACAGACAATTGGGAAATCGCCTAATGTTGGAAGTGTTGGAATTCTGCCAGATTCAGGAGACAGCAACATTAGGAAACCAAAGATTGAGGGCAGCTCTGACTGCAGGTTAGACCAGATAGCAAATTGGAAAGCAGAGTGCAGAGAAACAAAAATGAAACCCTCCGACCCATCACTGAAGGATGGGTGTGTGTGTCAACGCGTTGAACAGGGACCTTGTGGAATTACAGAAGCAGCACATGGGTAAGCTGTGAAGCAAACCAGGAACAGCATTTTTAACATACTTATGCATAAGTGCATTGAAGAGAGAATCTGCTGTTTTCTCAAAAATTGAAAATAGTGTACACTTACCTATACAATATATAAAAAAATAAAATGAGAAGATTGCGGCCCAGGTTAAGAGGAGACACTAGTGGAAGAAACAATTAGAATACAAGGGAGCTAAAGAATAAGAATAAGACTGCGATGTAATGAGAAATAAAAATTGTACTGAAGCCAGTAAATCTCACTCGAGTTAGCAAGAGAGGGAAAACTGGAGGAGTTCTTTGAAATTTCACCTAATTGAATCTGAAGACAAGGTTATATCCGGAACACAAGGAGTGAAGAGGGATGAAGCATACAGATAGATAATTGCTTTTCCTAAAGTACAGCCTGGTACGCATTTCTGAATATTTAGTTCAGATTTTTGTAACCTTGAAGGTAATTAATGGAGTAATTAATATGAAGTCTAAAGTAATTAAACTGATCTTCCCATTCAGCAACAATCTAAAACACAGGAAATTCTCCTACATCAAGATGACATCAGCCCACATTTGACTTATTCTCCCAATTATCTGTGGCAATAGAAGAGAGACACAAAAAGCATGCAGTTGTGTCCACAGAGTATACAGGCAGAGGGGTGAGCTGTATTCCAAACTCACTAAGAAACACAGGCAGTAAATCACAGAGGAGCAGAGGAAAGGAGAGCAGAGTGTGGGCTACTGAGATCCACCCTGGAGGAAAGCATGCCAGTGATTCTACCCAACTGAACCCTGTCAGCAATCTCCACATTACCCTGGACGACGCATCTCAGGTCTCTGCACAGTCTCTGTCCTTTCAGAAAGGAGAGACATAGAGGAGAGGCATTGTGAGATTCACTTGCCTGACCCTGCAGGTGCAGATGGGGACGTCCCTGGAAGTTAGAGCTGCCACTCTTGGGAATAAAGCCACCTCCTGCCCTGTTGGGGCAGATCAGGGTTGCAGGTCAAGTTGGGCAGCCCATTCCTCTGCTTCCCCCCCCACCCCCGCCAGGACTTTTAGGTATCCAGAGTGGTAAAAAGGCAAATGTTAACTTGTGTTTTTAAATGTAAATTTTCTTTTTAAATTCAAAATAATAGAGTGAAAGTCATGAGTTTTTTTCATTCCTTTAAATAAAATGTGGTATAGACACAGGATGGCGTTTTACTCTGCCATAAAGAAGAACAAAATCATGTCATTTGCAGTAAAATGGATGGAACTTGAGAGCGTTATGGTGAGATCAGCCAGTCTCAGGAAGTCATGTTTTCTCTCATTTGTGGAAACTAGAATGAAAATAGGAAAGAAAATGGACTTCGGATAAAAGCAGAGAGAGACCAAGAGAATAGTAGAAGATGGAGGAGATAGAAGAGGAAGAGGAGGGAAACATGGAGGTGTGAGGAAGGAAACGGATCAAATAATGTTGCACTCATATGTGAAGGTATCACTACCAGTCCACTAATGCGGATGGGGAGGAAGGAGGGGGGCAGTGGGGTAGAGTCAGTAGGGAAGCCACCAAGTGATGCGTGCATATACAAATGTGTCATGTTGAATCTCACTGTGTTGTATAATTACAATGCACCAATAAAATTATAACCAAAAATAAAATTTCATTGATCCAAGCCCTGCTATTTGCCAGCTCAAAAATTTTCAATTTTTGAGAACTCGATTATATTCTTTCTGTGGTACATAAAAAAGTACGTAACGTGAAACCTACCCTCTGGACACATTTAAACATGCAGTACACTATTGTTCTCTGTGTGCACATTCATGTACAGCAGCAATTGGAACACTTTACACATGGCTCAAACTCCATTCCCAAAGGGCAGCTCCTAATTTTTACCTTCCCCACCAACCCTGGCAACCACCATTCTACTGTCTGCTTCTATAAGTTTGACTGGTTTAGATTTGTCACAAAAGTAGAATCATGGAGTCTTTGCCTTCTGTGACTGACTTATCTCGATTAACATAATGGAGGTTCTCAAGGTTTCCTATGTTGTGGCTTGTGGAAACGACGTATGTCAAAAAGTTTGGTTCTGACTAGGCACAGTTAAAGAGGCATCTTATCTGCAATTTTCAAATACCTGCAATCCCAGTACTTGGGAGGCTGAGACAGGAGGACCACAGGTTCAAGGCCAGCCTCAGCAACTTTGGGAGACCCTCAGTGACTTAGCAAGACTGTTTCAAAATTTAAAAACAATAAATAAATAAAAATGGATGGGGGCATATCTCAGAGGTAGAATAATCCTGGGTTCAATCCCCAGTACAAAAAAACAAAAAAAAGTTTTGACTCTGAGACTATATAATCCAAGCGTATTCAGTCTTCCTGTAGCTGGGACATGAAGAACAGCAGGCTTGTGTACTTGTTCAAAAGAGAAATTGAGGAACAATTCCAGACTGAAGACCAAAGTGGAATGGCAGGAAAAGGCCACTTGTGGCCCTGGATTGGATTCAGGGCCAGATCACGGACATTCGTCAGAGAATTGGTGAAATTTGAGTGAAACCTGTGGTATTGTGTCTCTTATAATATTTGGACGTTTTAATACTCATTCTGTAGTTATGCAAGCGAATGTCCTTGTCTCTAGGTAATAATACTGAAATATTCAGAGTTAAAGAGGCATCTTATCTGCAACTTTCAAATATTTCAGAAAAGAATCATGGATATGATACAGATTTATGACTGAGGTAGATAGACGATAGATGGGTGGATAGATGATTGATAGGTAGGTAGATGATTTGTTAGGTAGGGAGGCAGGTAGGCAGATAGGTAGATAGATAAGAGAGAATAATGAATCATAAAGGAATAAAGGGAATGTCATCACTATAGTGTTGGGGCAATCTGGTTGAGTTGTTAATGGGTGTTTGGGTACTATTTTTACAAGGTTTTTACATCAGAATTTTTTCCAATTAGAAAGCTAAGCGACTGATTGATTTCATGATATTGCTAGATTTATGTGGATGCTATAAACCTCAAGAGTTCAAAATGTTCTCTCTTTTAACTGCTAGTCTAAATATTACATCAGAAAAATGTGTTAATAGATATAAAATATTTATTTCCAGTTCCATATGTTGTTCTATGTAGCTCCATACATATGAAAATGTACTACCAGCCCCCAATTTGTGATTTAAAGTTTCTTGCTATGCACAGATCATAAGTATGAGCTAAAAAGGACAATTTAATTAGTGATTATACATTGAGTTAGGAAAATGTTATGAGTTGCATCTTTCAGCGTTATACAGGCATATTTTTGACACTTTCATAAAAATATCCTATATTGCAAACACTTTAAAATCCTCTCTAAAATTTAAATTGCTATAAATGATAGCAAGAGGGAATTGCGGTCTCCACTATAATTTATTTGGCTATGATTGGGTGAAATATGGTGCAGTTAGGATGAAAATTAGCACAAATAGCATGTGCAGAGGGATTTTTAATAAAGTCATAGGGACCATATTTAATATTCACATGTAAATTACGTACAGCATGATGACTCTCTCGTTAAACTCATAAAGAGAGAATGATTAAAGGAGAAAAAATATGAGCCTTTGCCACTTGATAGTGCATTAAACCACAGTCCTCAAACATACATTTACTTTAGATCTCATCAAATAATAATCGTCAGTTCTCAGTTTCAAACTCTTGTTCCCTGGAGAAAGAATCCTCATTAAAAAAAGATGAAAATATATTGAAGCAAAATAGCTCCTGGGTTCCAGGGCTACATGAAGGGTTATAGGCCAATTTCATTTATAGTTTCTCAATCAATCATAATGCTGCAAGCCGGATGCGATGGCATGGTTTTGCATACCTTTAATCCCAGTGCTTGGGAGGCTGAGACAGGAGGATCACAGGTTGGAGGCCAATCTCAGCAACTTAGTGAGACCCTCAGCAACTGAGGGAGACCCTTTTTCAAATTAAGCAATAAAAGAGGGCTACGGTGTTGTTTGCCCTTGGGTTCAATACCCAGTAACACACACACACACACACACACACACACACACACACGCACACATGCATACTACATTTGCATACCAGCATTTTAAAAGTTGGTTCTAGTTAACTTGTGAGCTCATTTGATTTGTGCATGAAAGTGCTTTGAACATTCATTAAAATCCTGTGAGTTTGGAAGTAGATATTGTTATCCTCATTTTTTTGTGTGTGGTACTGGGGATTGAACCCAGGAGCATTCCACCTCTGAGCTACACCCCCAGCCCTATTTTTTTATTCTTTATTTTGAAACCGGTCTCACTAAGTTGTGGAGGGCCTCACTAAGTAGCTGAGGCTGGCGGCGAACCCAGATCCTCCAGTCACAGCCTCCCAAGTACTGGGATTACAAGTGTGCACCACCACACCCAGCTGTTATTCTCATTTTACTAATGAGGTTTCAAAGAAGACAAAAGAAACACTTGCTTCCTCAAATTAACAGCTGAAAGGAATGCAGATACAAATCTGAATATGAGAGGAACACCAACACTGTCTATGGAATTTGAGTAATATACAAACATTTAAAACTAATATCAATTAATCATCTGATTAAATAGATCAATAGATTTAGTTATGGTAGGAATATTGATCTGCAGATATAGACAAAGATATAGATATGAGTAGACATATAAATCAATGGCAAACTTCTCTTGCAGAGAACCCCCTCATACATACCCAAGAGCTTGGAAAACCTCCTCCATGAACAAAATTGTAAAGTCTCCTGCATTTAAGAAACAAAGACTAAACTGGGAAGCAAGGTTAGTTGGAAGGAAACTGGGATAAACTTTGTGATGGTAAATGAAAAGTAAACAAGCTGGGCATGGTGGTGCATACCTGTAATCCCAGTACTTGGGAGACTGAGATAGGAGGATCACAGGTTTGAGGCCAGCCTCAGCAATTTAGCAAGGCCCTCAGCAACTTAATGGAGACCCTATTGAAAATAAAAAATGAAATAGGGATGAGGGAGTAGCTTAGATGTAGAATGCCACTTGGTTCATTCCCCAATACAAATAAAATAAAAAGAAAGAAATGGAAGCCTGACTCCATAAGGCCAATCCAGCTGTGGCCATGGGCTTGTCCTCAATTCTGGGTAAATTAACAAAGGAGCATCATTTCCCATAAGAATTTACCATGAAACACCCAAATCTATATGGATTTGAAAACTCTATTAAAAATATTCATGTAGTAAGATAAATCACAAGATTTTCAGCTATTTGAAAGCAGGGTTTCTCAGCCCCAGCTCTCTTAACCTTCAGATCTGGATAAGTGTTTTGTGGTGGGGAGGGGAATCCTGGTGATTAGCAACATCTCTGGCCTCCACTCACTGGATGTCAGGAGCACACCCCACCTCTCCAAGGTTTGGGTGGAGTCTGTAGATTGCTTTGGGCAGCGTAAATGTTTTCCAGGTTTTTAATCTATGAACATGGGCTGCCTTTCTAATTATTTCATACCTATAATTAGTAAAGACACTGAGTCAGTATTGAAAGTCTCACAGCAAACAAAAAGGAAATTCCACTCATCATTTAAAGAGGCATTGACACCAATCATCCTAAATTATTCCAAATGACTGAGGAGGGAACCTTTCCACACTCATCGTATGGGGCTAGACCTTCCCTGATATCAGAGCCAGACAACAACACAAGAAGAAAACTACAGATCAGCATCCCTAATTAAATATTGATATAAAGACTCTACGAAAATACTAGCAAATTCAACAGCACATGAAAAGGATCATACACTATGACTGTGACCAAGTGGGACTAATCCCTGGAATGCAAAGATGATTCAATATATGAAACTCAATCAATATAACACACCCCGCTAACAAAACAAAGGCTGAAAACCACCCGATTATCTCAATCAATGCAGAAAAAAACACTTGACAAAATTCAATACTCAATAAGTTATGTATTAAGGGAAGTTGTGTCAACACAATAAAGTCTGCACAAGAAAAGTCCACCATAGAAACTGTACCTGATGACTACACTAAGAATGATCCACCTAGGATCAGGAGCCAGGCTGAGCTGCTCAGGGTTAACTTTTCTATTCAGTATGGTGCGGGAAGACCTAACTAGAGAGATTAGGCAAGAAAAAGAAGTGAAAGACATCCAGACTGGAAAGGAAAGTGTTATGGTTGGCTATAGAATGTCCCCTGAAGATTTCACGTATTAATGTTCAGAGTTGATGTAACTAAGTTATACAGATTGTAAGCTCATCAGTGGTGAAACCCATTGTAATGAATTTACTGGGTGGTCACCTAGGCAGCTGGGGTATGGCTGGAGAAGGTGGTTCCCTGGGGGTGTGGCCTTAGGGACTGTGTTTTTGTATTTGAATCACTTTGCTTGCTGGCTCTCTCTTTCTCCTGGCCTCCATGATGTGAGAGCAGAGCCCCAGCTCTCTCCCTCTCTTTGTTTCCTGCTGTCATGCCTCAGACCTGGCCTCACATGGACTGAACCTTGAAATCTCCAAAAACTGTGAGCCAATAAATCTTCCTTCCTCTAAGTTATGTGGTCAGTTGTTTTGGATCAACACAGTGAAAATGTTGATGGACACAGGTGTTAAATTACCTCTATCCAGAGTGACATGACCTTACAAGAAGAAAACACTAAAGATTAAAAAAGAACTGTTGGAACTGACAGAAGACCTGAGCGGTATTGCAGGATATTATGAAATCATTACGCAAAGAGCAGTTGTGCTGTTATCTTCTACAAATGAACAATCCAAGAAGTACAGAAAATGTTTCCAGTTATAATAGCATTAAAAAAATAAAGTATTTATAAGCAAAACTAACCAAGGAAGTAAACAACCCGTATTCTGAAAAATAGCCAAACATTGTTGAATAAAATTAGAGGTGACAAATAAATTGTGCCCTTTTTAAAATCATGTGTTTTTACAATTTCATTTTCTAGCTTTTGCTGATAAATGGAAATACAATGGAACAGTAATATTGATATATAAGCAGTGGCATTAATAACATTTATTCAAGAAGTTTCCCAGTTAGTTTTACACAAGAATAAAATCACTGCATTGTTAAATAGTTCTCATAGTGATAGTTATCTTTGCCTTGTCCCTGAGTACTGTAATAGCTTTTCAGTCATATCCCACAAGTAGAAAATTTTCTTTAACCTTTTATTTTTTTGTTCATTGGCTTATATGTTTCTCTGCTGTCCTTTATCACATAAATATGTTCCTTTCTATACCAGTTTTATATGACACTTTAACAAATTGAGATTAAATTTTCTTAAATTCTTTCATCTTTATTAAATTACTTAAATTACTTTAACATTTTTAATTAATGTGATAAATTTTAAATGTATTTTATTTTATTTTATTTTATTTCTGCAATACTGGGGATTGAACCCAGGGGCATTCTACCTCTGAGCTACACCTCCAGCCCTACTTTTTATTCTTTATTTTGAAACAGGGTCTCACTAAGTTGGGGAGGGCCTCACTAAGTAGGTGAGGCTGGCCGCGAACCCAGATCCTCCCCGGCCTCAGCCTCCCAAGTACTGGGATTACAAGCCTGTGCTACCACACCCAGCTTTTAAATATCTTTTAAATGTTAAAATAACCTCACTTTCCTAATATTTACCACACTTGGTAGTGATGTATTTTTCATTATTTTAGTTATTGTCTTAGTTTTCTCAGTGTTTTTAGGTTTTTATAACTGTCTTTGTGACAGATTGATGGCTGATTTTCTCATGTTTTAGCTTCCTGCTACCTTCACTATTGCCAGGGACTCATCAACACAACATTACTATTCCCTGGTCTCCATGGGTCAGGAGTCCAGGTGCATGTTCACCACATGCTCTGCCCAGCTCCTCCAGGGGCATCAGGGGGCCCTGCAGTGCTCGTCGGAGGCCATGGGCTGCTCGGTGTGCACTAGCTGTGATCCAGTTTGTCTCCTCTTGGCAGAAGCACTGAGACCCTGGCTTCTCCCTGGCCATTCCTGCTTCCCCAGGTGCCTGTCCCACCAGCCCTTTAGAGCTGACTGCCTGCATCCTTCCTGGAGGCAGCAGGAGCTCATCTCTGTGACTTCTGCTACCAGCTAGGAACATTCTCTCTCTCCTCTTTTAAAGGGATCATTTAGCCAGATGAGAAAACCCCATTAATTTCCATATGTTAAAGTCAACTGACTTGAATATAATTACTTCTCAAAATTTCTTTGTAGCTTGACCCAGATTAATGTTTTATTGAATAACAAACAGGCAAGAATATTGGCAGGGGTAATCTTTAGATTTTTCCCTACAACACTATGCCCTCTGCCCCTATAGATTCTTATCACTCCACAACGTAAAAACAAATGCAAGCAAAAAAGAAAACAAAAATAAGCAAAAAATAAAATCATATACTTTATCCCAAGAAGATCCTCACAAATCTCACCCAATGGCATCAGTTGAATGTATAAAATCTGATCATGAAAATGAGATGCGGATGAAATCTTGGACATGAAATCTCCAGGAGCCAACTCCTTTCTATGGTGGACCTGTGAGATGAGAGACATGTCTTGTGCCTCCAATCCTGCCAACCACAGGGCCAGAATGGGCACAGAACAACAGTGGTGGACGCTGTGGTTCCAACTTACAGACATGGGGCTGAGAAGGGGTTGTGATTCAAAGCAGTGCTGAAACCCCGCTGGGCAAACGCACTCGATTTCAGGGCCTGAGAACTGCATCCTCCAGCTCTTGCTCAGGTTCCTGGGATCTCAGCCCCCTTGTGGTCAACCTTCCCTTCTAGCAACTTCACTTTTTATTCTCGCCTCCAGATATATATTCAATAACCATGGTCCAGGTGTGTGCCAAAAGGCATGCCCTAGAGTGTTCTTAGCAGCACTACTTGAAAGCCCCCAAATGAGGCAATTAGTGCTCAGTAACAGTAGACCATAGAAATACATTGTGGTATATTTTCATAATTAGGTGTAGACATAGCAGTGGAAATTAATGCACTGCAACTTTAAACAATAATTCGTATGAATGTCACAAATAAGACACTGCGTAAAAGAGACAAAAGAGAACACCACTTACATAACCTACAATATTTAGCAAAATTACGCTCCTGGAATCCAAGCCATGGTACCCTTAATGGGCTACTGACAGTAGCAAGGCTGAAGTAAAGCATTTGGGGTCCTAATAAGGTTATGTTTCTAGATCAGGCTGTCACACGAATGAATTCAATTAGTGAAAATCCAGCAAAGGCATTTTTTTGTAACATACTTTTATGTATGTCTATTTCCAAAATAATGCCTTAAGTTTTAAATTTTAGCTAAAATACTAGACAGCCACTGCACATAAATGAAGGCAAAGAAAGGAGGAGTTCAAACATTCTGGCCTTATTGTTTTTTGTAGGACATATCCAAAGAAGGTGATCAACTTTAGGATTTCACTGCAGGTTTCAACATTTTAAGGTTACCAGGAAAATTCAAGTAAATTATTCTTTCCCATTAAGGTAGATTTCTTTACATGGGTTTGTAATAGATTCTTTCTATTAAGCTTAAGTAACTGTTATTGTGTATACATGTGAAAATCTGATTTCCTCATGCCACAGCTAAAGATAAAATCTATAATTCTTAATATGGCGTGCACATTCCTACACAATATAGCCCTCAGCTGCATCTCTAGCCTCACTTCTGGTCCCTTGTTCATGGATACAGAGAGGTCTTCTTTCGACTCTTGGAGCCTGCCTCATCTCTGTGGTGTAGGACCTGCTATTTCCTTTCTCTGAATTGTTCTTCAGCCAAGTCCCTGGACAGAGTTCCCACTGAAAGTCTTTTCCTAACAGATGCTTTTTCAAACATGCCAGACTTGCTTTTGTCCTCTTATTCAAGCTTCAGTAACAATCAATACTACTACTTTAGGAACATGTGAAACTTTTCACCATGTTGCTTCCCTGACCAACGAAAGTCAATGAAAACACAGGCTAAGACCCTGTGTACAGTTCACTGTCAGATCTCAGTGCACTAAGAAGACAAATGCACATTATGAATGAGTGTAAAGATCATGATGCTGCAGTAAGACGTTTCTCTGTTTAAAAAGAGAAAACATGTAAGTTTGCATATAAATCTGAAAGTCTGAGGGAGGGTATTCAGAGCTGAAAGTGTTTCCGATTTAAAGTAAAACAAGTTTTAATAATTGAAAAGTTTATTAAGACATGGCATGATAGGGTGAAATAAATATCAATTTGAAGCATAATAATTACATTGGAATGCTATTTCAGATAAAAATACAAGTAACTGAAAAGGATGTGGATACATAGATATTTGCTACTTAGCATACTTAAAATACCTCAATAATCGAGAAGTTGACTTTGAATCAATATCTTCTAAACTGTGCTTTTAAAAAGAATTTGACATTGGAACAATAAAAACTTTCCTAATACCTTTTTCATAAATTTCATTTGGAAAGCATCCTTATTTCAGTGTATATTTAGCTACTTTTAGAAAAGCTACTTTGCTACAAAATGCATCGTATTGATCTATTTTCTCAAAAATTCTGTCTTAGTTGTAAATTGCATCCATACCTACCCTTAATATTTCTGCTTTTCCCATTAGCCTCAGTTTTTGTTATTGTTGCTGATTTAAATTTTATCCCTTGGAAGTGTATGTTCAAAGTGCTTTTTTTTATTTTTGTGTGTGTATGTGTGTGTTCATGTCACTACAAAGTTTTTAAAACTGAAGCTTCTTAGTTTCACTTGCTTTATTCTGAATATATTTATTTAAAAGTCGATTTGCTCTGCCTCTAGGTAGCTTTGTTAATGTGAATGTATTCTATGTCATTCAACTTCATTTAATGCTACTTCAGCCTAAGACAGAATTTCGATAAAATATTAACTCAGATTTTATCTAAAATTAAAGACAAAAGAACAATGGTTTTATTATAAGCTAGAGTAATATAGATTAATACGATACTTACATGTTCATATTAATTGCATATACATTATAAATAAAACACATAGTATTTAGATACTGTTTTAGTGGCATCAGTATATTTGAAATAGGAACAAGGATATACTCTTTTTGAACTTTTAAACAAGTAAGTGAAATTTGGCTTGATAATTAGATCTGTAATTTAGTAAATATTGCAAAGCAGATATAAAGACATCATAAATTTAAAATGCCTTACCTAACATATGATAGAATATTATATAAATAAAATGTGACTTATTAATTTCAAACTGGAGCATTCTTTTGAAATATAAGGTTTTAGCTGTATTTAGAAATATAAATTCATGAAAATTATACATAATCTTTGATTTTTTGCAAAGATAAGAATTTACTATTAGAAATATATATTTTTAGTGTTAGTGAAGTTAAGATTACTTTCCACATATTAGAAAAAAAAGGATTCTTTCTTAAAGGTGATACATACCATTCATAACACAATATGTTAGCCTTCTTGTATTAATTTTTAAATCATGTGATATAAGCATAGTATATTTACACTTCCACATTAATCATGTATTCTGAAAACGACTTTGTTGATGTAGCTAAGCAATTTCTAGTGCAAGCGAAAGAAAGCAAAGTCAAGTGAAAAATTATCCCTTAAAATTGTCTAAGTAGAGGAAAATAATCCATCAGAAAGCCCAGATGCACGTGTGTTAAGAGAGGCTTCAAGCTTCAAGAATTTCATGAGGTGCCTCTAACACATGCTCATTAATGACCTGAGAGAAAGGTCATTAATGAGCATGTGTTGATGATTCTGTTGATGGTCAACAGAAGTGATCCATCTTAGAAGGAGGCCCCAGGGTTCCCTGAACTAGGTGTGAGAGGTGAGGCTCTGTTCACAGGGCAGCAGTATATAGAGGTGAAGAGGACACTCTACAGCACCCCAGAGGCATGGAGTGATGGCTCTAGTGCAGGGACCTGCCATCCTGCCCAGTGGGGAGACAGACACGGAAAGCGGAGTTGGCTCCCTATGTTAGTCCCGACATGTAAAAAGCTTAGAAGTCATCATTCCTATCCTTTTCTTCTCAGAAAACACTGGAAAACCAATTTCTTTATTTAGGATCCTTCAGGGAAGTGAGGTCATAGAGCAACCTGCCCCCCAAATTTGGAGAGACAGGTAAATACAGATACTCTTGGCCAAGATCTGCTCACCTGGAACGGGCGTGGCAAGGGCCACCTATGCCTGCATGTGCTTAAGTGGCAATTTTGGTGAGTTGATGGAGGCTTAATGTGGATGATTTGGGGAGTAGGAAACTTGTGGGGGGCTCATTCTTGAGGTGTCCCATACTTTTCTGGGTTTGTCTCGGGAACTCCAGTCAAGAGTGATCCTTTTTGGCCGTGGCAAGCGTCCTGAGAAACAGCCACTGTTGGCACATCTGAAGTGTTCTCCATAGCAACTGCCGCTCTCTTGGTGGAAGACTGCTAGAAGCTTCTCCTGGAAGAGCAGCACAGTCAGGGCCCCGGTCAGGGGCCCGCTGTGGTCACAGGCGGTGAGGTCCCCAGGATAAAGAAAACACACGGAGACAACACCTGGAGGAGAACAAACAGCAAAAAGCAACTTTATTCTCAGACCCATCCCTTAGGGTTCTAGGCAAAATGGCGCACTTGCACATACCTATACGTAGTATGCATGCGTGAGCTGTGCATGCATCCACAACTGTGCAGGAGGCACGTGTGTCTGCGGCTGTGCAGGGTCATGCCATCATCGCCAGCCTGTACTCCCTTTGGGTCCCCACACTTCACCACCTACAGTGTGTCAGCAGTGTATGACTTAACCCTGAAAGCACTATATTTGGACCAAATACCACAACAATAATAAAGAGTGCAACAAGAAACTACTATTCCTCCAGCCACATGGGGGAGGATAGTTAATGCCCATCTCCAGGAGAAGCTCAGTGAGTGTAAGTGAGTCCTCCTATAAGGCCTGAATAGCTTGTGCCTTCATATCCATTTCCTCTAAGGCTTGCTGTACCTGCTGCTGCTGGTCTGGAATACACACACAACATTCTACATGAAGAAGAGCACACGTTCCACCCTGGGCAGCAGTGAACATATGCAATGCCATTCTATTTTGAAAAACCACCTTCCACATCTGGGTGGCTTTGTCCATAAAGCTTTTGCGACATATTGGGTTAAGGCTTCTACCTGTAACTCTGAATCTATAGTACCACCCCCTGTAATAAACAAAGCTAACATGGGTCTTGGGGCAACCATCCAACAATTGAATTGGTCACAGACCAGTTTACCTGCTCTATACAAAAAAAAAAAAAAAGGTGCTGTGCTTACAAGCGCTACATGTTCCCCCATTAACCAAACCCACCTGTTTTCTATAGCATATCAACAAGTGGGTGGGGCATTATTATGTTCTCGATTCAACAAGTCCTCTCTCATGTGGCACCATTCATCCCATTTTGGGCTGCTGTGGTTTCTGATTCATAAAGTAGTCCAGTTGTCTGCAATAGTGGGGGGCGATTCGCCATGGGAGACCTTCAGCTGTCTCCACTGGCAGCTCGATGTAAACCCAGCAATGGGAGGTGTTGTGCAGACTTACAAAGGTGTGTGTGTGCCCAGGAAAGCATATTCCCTGCTGTTAACCTGGATGGTAGGACAGGACAAAAGGAGAGAGCATTATAGGTAAACCCTTCCCTTCTGGGAGGATGAAAGTGACATGCTGGTCTTGTGAATATTCTCTATAGAATACGAGGGAGTAGGCCATCGTCTTATGACTTGAGTGCCAGGCAGGACCAGGCAGCTATCCCAGGGTCCAGTTGCAACTAAGCCTTCTGTCCCAGGCACCGAGGCTCCAGGAGTGCAACCCATGACCTCTGCACACGCCAGGGCCAGTCTCAGACATCTTGCCACCCAGGGGCCAAGGGTAAAGGCCTATGCCCTGGAACATGATGTATAGTAGCTCCTGCCCAGAGGCCCCATTTTCACAGGTCCTCACATATATCCTGGCCTCACAATAGGTGGTACCCAATCAACCAGTCTTGTGTTGCCCACTGGGGCAACTACAAGGTTATTCCTCAGTAGACTGCCTAGCTGTCTGTACAGATATGCAAGGGCCCAGTCCCCTCTATGAAAACTAACCAGACCTCCCAGAGCTCGGCCCATTGGCTGGAGCATCCAACACTGGTCTCATATCAAAACACTTTCATGGTGGGCTATAAAGCCACATCTACCCACATGGGAGGTTGCCCATGATATGAGCCATCAGTATACAACACTTCTGTGGTTATACAAGGCTCTCCCTTCCTTATAGGGACTTGGGGCCTTTCCTACTTCCGTAGTTTCTGAGGGGGCTGTCACTCAGAAATGCACTGGCCCCAACAAAACTTTCCCTTTCACATAGGAACTTGGGGCATCTCCCACTTCAGTGGATTTCAAGGAGGGGGCTGTCGCTCAGAGCTGTACTGGCACCAGCAATGTATGTAACTGTTCAGACAAAGGGCTATGAGAAAACTGTGCTTGTTGCTCTAAGTGTATACTCCACTTTGTCAGAGTGGGTGTTTGAGCTAACCCTGTCTGGGGTATTTGAGTCCAAGACCTTAGCCAACCTTGAGTAGGTTAGGTGGTCTGCACCATCACTGACCCTGTACCTGTAATGGGTTCACAAGCTAAGAGGGCAGAATATACAGCCTCTTCCCCTTTCCATGGGTGTTACCAAAGCCCAATCAATTGGGGTTCACCCGAACCCCAAAAGACCCAGATATGTTTGTAAATGTCTGACCATTCCTGGTCTCTCACTGCTTTGGGTATCACCTTTGTCTTATCTGACCGGACAACTCCCAAGAATTTGACAAAATACCCAGTTCCCTGGACCTTGTCCTCATTGACAGCGCACCCCCGTTCCTGGAGAGCAGCTCAGAGACTGCAAGCAGCTGCTTCTAACTCTGCAAGGGAATCAGAGGTTAGCATAAGGCCAATGTAATGGTACAGCTGTATAGCCAGAAGTTTCCACCGAGAGGCTACAATGTAATGGAACTGTCCCAGTTCATGTGACAGGCAATCCATCATTTCTAAAATGTTTGGTATCTCTCCATGCAAAGGAGGTGCCACTTTATTTAGCCCCTGATGGTCCACTGAAGTCATGCGCCAGAAACCATCAGGTTTTTGTACTGGCTGCATGGGAGAGATGAACAGGCTATGAATTGGTCATATTACATTGGCCTCTTCTAGCTTCAATATCATTTGTCCAATTTCCTCATGCTCCCCTGGTAACTTTTACTGGTGTACATTCACAATCCTCCTGGCTTGGGGGTGTTGCAAGGGAGCATGATGAGGATGTCCTCTAGTAATAGTCTTTAACATACTCATTCATTGCCAGAATTCTCCATTAGTTGTCTGCATAGTCAATCCATATAGCACATCCACCCCCAGGATATACTCATCTATGGGATATTGCTTCGGAGGCAAATGTCCAATTCCCAAAATCACTGGGGCACATCAAACTGTCACATTACAGGGGAACCAGTGAAGAGTCAGTTCCACATGCAGCTTCAGGTCAGTCGGTTTCCCTACAAACCCATTACCCCGGCCAAATCTCTAGTCTACATGTCCACTTGCCACCACTATGGCAGACTGCAACATGTGCCTACCACCCCCCCCAACCAATGGAGCTGGCCCTCCATACCCTCAGAGTCTGCACCTTGCCTCTGCAGCTAGGACCTTTCACCCAGCCCACAGAGCTGTTGATGCATGCTGGAACATGCAGCTCCAGCACTTTTAAAGCCTTTGAGACTTCTTCCAACTAGGGACGTACCTTGTCCCATTCCATCTGGGGATGTACATCATCCCAATCCTCTGGCAGGGTCCATGTCACCAGATATTCCACTACCAGAAACCACAGGGAGACCTGGGGCCACATCTCTTCCACCTGGGTTGTTCCTTCTGGGGCTTCTCCTCCGGAGGGGCACTGGGAGTACTCACTACATCCTGCTGACTATGCCAATTGTCAGGTGCCTGGTCAGGGGCCACCTGTGGTTGCAAACAGTGAGATCCCCAGGATGAAAAAAACACGTGGAGCTGCCAGTCAGAGGTGAACAAACAGCAAAGAGCAAATTTATTCTGAGACCTGTCCCTTATATAGGGTTTGGGACAAAATAGCACATGTTCACATCAGCGTGACTTGTGCATGCATGTTACACTTTGCTTAGCCACTGCACATGCATGTAATGCTTTTTTTAATCACTTCACATAACTATATGCAGTGCGAGAGCAGGAGATGTGCGTGCATCTGTGACAGTGCAGGTATTCAGAATGTAGAAAAAGTACTAGCCTGACAATTTTTCTGTAAATGTAATGCTGTCCTAAAAGTAGAGTTTATTAAATGAAAGAGAGTGGTGTTAATGTCAGGAGTAGTGATTGAAATGATTTAGGGTCTTTCACCCCAAACAAAGACTGCTAGATTTTACAGTCAAAGGTTCTAAGCTTGCAGGATTGTGGCCATACTCCTAATTAAGAAAGGTGGAATGTAATTTCTAAGAAACATTTTGGCAAAATGGCAAAATAGCCCAAAGTCCCAAAGGTTAAAAAAAAACAACAACTTTGTAATTTCTGAAACTTAGAAATGATCTCAACAACATAGCGTACACTTTGATGAAGGTCGAACAGACAAATTAATGATTGGTCCGAACTGAAAGCTGACACCCAATTCTTTTCCGGAAAGCAAAGCATTTTCACAGGAAATAAGTAGAGAAAAACATGGAAAATGCCTTCACCAGTGCCCATTTGGGGTTCTGAAGCCAGGAGTGTGGCACAGGCAGGCACTTGGAGAAATGGTCATTACTTCATTTGTTGGCCTTCTCCACATCCTTGTAGGACAGAAAGGAAAAAAATAAAGCATATAAAGCCCTTTTTGTAGACTTACTATGACAATTTTCATGATACAGATCTACTACAGCAGTTTTTTTTTTCCAAATAACTGAAACTTATGAAGAGGGAAGATAATGAAAAAAACTCAGAATCCTACTTTTGGTGCCTTGGAACAAGAGTGGTGAAGTCAGACTGTACTGAGAAAAGCATTCATGACATCAAAAGACAAAAAAAAAAAAAAACGCCTTGAGTCACTTGCTCCATGCGATACACACGAGGTCTGGCTCAGTTTGAACTGGAAGAATCTTTTATACATAAAACGAAGTCACCCTAACAGGGGACATCCTTCCTCATTTTAAAGGCAGGTATAAGAATGTTAGGGAGAAGAAGGAATCAAGCCCACAGAATAGCCACAGAAAACACAGGCGGAAAAAAAAAATAAAATAAGGATAGCTGGATCCTAGTGGCAGAAAATATTACCATTGCTCAGAGTTCAGAAAAAGAAGATAAAAGGGCAAAAAACTGTGTGATGGTAAATGTAGTGGAAAGATATTGGAGACTATACATCACTTTTTTTCTTCCTGTAGGAAAGAATAAATCTAATAAAATTTAAAAATGGTCAAATCTTTTGAATCTAAAAAAAGACTTACATCTGAAGACCTCTCAAACTTGCTTTGTTTTGGGTCCCACTTGATGTAGCAGGAAAAAAAATACTTTTGAAAGAAAACAAACATTTTCTTCAAACAACCAAGTGAGAGAAGCCATTTATTTGGAAGAGAAAGAGCAAGCTGATTTCCACTCTAGTAAAACTAACTGCAAAGTCTTTGTTCCAGATTTATGGGTAACTCTCTTAACTCTAAATGAGCTCCAAATCCTACAAATTCACTGTTTTTGTTTTGTCTTTATTCGTGTGTTTTAAAGAAAGGATTCAGGTAGAGCAAACACAGCAGGAAAATCACAGGGAAAGGGGTCGCCTGACTCCCAGGTGAAACTTCTGAACTGTCCTACCCCTGGGCTGCACTTGGTTATCACCTCTGTGATGAGAGGCATGGACCATCTCAGTTCACTGAGGCTCTGTGGTACCTTCAGTGTTTCTACTTTCTAGGACGATAGCAGTCCTTCAGAGCTGTGTGGCTACCTCTCTCGTTCCCCATTATACGGGTGAGATGTAAACGTCACTGAATTATCAATTATACTTGCACATTGGTCAATAAACAATCTCTACAATGATGAGATAAGGAGACTTTGTCCTGTACTAGTAAGTTCCACAGATCCTCATATCTCAAAACTTTAAGGGACCTTTCAATCTCATTAGGTAAGGAGAATCATCCAATATACAGATCTTTTACCCCACTTAGATCTTCATGCATCCATCTCTGATCGTATGTAGGAAACACTTCTACTCCAAAATTCAGAAATGAAATATTTAGATGGAGATTTACCAAATCTCCAAGCCATTAAATTTACCAAATTTCAACAAAATGCAATCAAGGACAGCAGTATTAATTTGAGGATAAAAGGACCAGACTTGGATTAAAAATTATGAAAACATTTTAATTATGAAAAAAATTTAAAGATAAAATATTTATCCTACAGTAAGTATACTGGTGCCATCATTTAGTAGACACCATGTAACAGAGAAATAACTAAAGTAAAAATAAGTAGTGATGAGAATTGGAAGGATACATTTTTGTTGACTAATACTAGTGGGAGACTTTAGAATAGGCTCATGAATAAGTATGTTAAGCCAACAATGTAGAAGTTGTGAATAATATTATTTTTGAATTTTGCCTGAGATACTCAAATATCTACACATATACTTTAAATTTTTTTTTTACACATAAAGGTTGATCTTCCTCTTAAGTACCTTGGAAGATTTACAAAAATTGCTGGTTGGTGGATTTACAAACACTGGTGTCCAGAGATGTCTGTGAAATCTCTTGCTTCTGTATTCTCTATGACAGTGTAAATCGTGAAGTACTTAGACTCGAGAAGCTGAAGAAAATAGCTTTCCAAGATAAGAGAGTTGAAAAAACAGATCAAGAAGGCTTAATGATATGGGAACATGAGTTTGATAAAGAACAAGGAACAGATAAAACAGATTCTGGTTATTTCATCCCCCCCATCTTAAATCTAAAGAGTAGGAGAAAGCACTCCATGGTTGCATAAAAATAACTCTGAATACTGGGAAATGCAGCTGGTATTAGTATGACCCCACCTATGAGAACAACTATGGAAGCTCCTGAATAAAGAAGAATGAACAACACGTTCACAGCAGCAGAAACCAAGACCCCAGAGGCCCAGGACTTGGAGGAAAGGAGGACACGAAGAGGCAGTCTCTTCATTCTGAGAAATGTTATTCTACTCCAAAATTTGTCTGTTTTCATGAGTCATGGAGACAGGAAAAAAAGCAGGAGCCCAGAGCTTGTGGCAATCTTGTGGGGCTGAAAATATAAAATGCTGGATTTCATGGCTGTGGATGCATTCAGCCTTGAAAGACAGAGCTCCAGGAAGAAAGGGTGAAACCGAGGAATGAGACCGATTTATGTATGTATGTGTGGAGCCTCCTCACTGCATAGCATTCTAGCATCAGGGATCAGCTAGCTGGGCAACATCAATTTTGCAGGTGAAACCTTAAAGGACAGTGTTGCAAACACCAAGAGATCAAAATATTCCAAAATAACCCCTACTGATGACTTAATCCAACTTTTAAAGTTAAGGTATTAGGAAGATAAGTGCCCCTGGAAATTATGGACCACATTCAAAATAAAATGAAGCAGTAAGAAGTCTCAATTAAAAGGTCTAAAGCCGGGCGTGGTGGCGCACGCTTGTAATCCCAGTACTTTGGGAGGCGGAGACCGGAGGATCCGGGTTCGCGGCCAACCTCAGCTCTCTCTCGCTCTCTCTCTCTCTCTCTCTCTCTCCCCCTGTCTCTCTCTCTCTCTCTCTCTCTCT
>PVJS01003091.1:0-78302 GCA_004027185.1 Glis glis
GAGGGACACCAAGAGCTGTGTGCATGTATGTTAACACCAAACTGATACTCAATGTGATGTGAGACTACAATGCACCAATAAAAACATGAAAAAAAAACAAAAACAAAAAAATAATCTGATGTGGACAAAATAGTATTTTCTTAGGTATAATAAATACATAAACACCAAATTCTGTTATCTTACCCAATCTTTAAAAAGGATAAATGTTCGGTTCTATGCCTACATCTTAAGACATTCTTTATCAGTAAATTTGTTCTGTTTTTAGTTTAGCAATTAGTAATGTGGCCTTTAGTTTCAGGTAATATTTAGTCTGTTAATGGAGCATTAATGAATAGAAGGAAGAATAAAATAGAAGTGTTGCCTTATAGCCTAAAAATGGTCAGAAATGGCTGCACTGTGAACAGATGCCTCCTCGCTCTCTAAGAAAGTGATACCTTCATCCTAAGGTAGCTCATCTTTTCATGGCTGGGACTTAGAAAATTAAATCCTGCTATGGAATTTAGTGACATTCCAGCTTCATTGGCTCATGTTAACATCAACACACCACCTTATACTAAAGTTGTTGTTTCTTAAAGAGGTTTAACCCGTTTTCTAGCATCGTTTGAGAGCCTGGTGAGTTTTGTAAACAAAATGGAATTGGCCAGAAAAAGGTTGGCATTTTATACTGCAACGTGTTACATAGTACTTCCTCAATAGTAAGAAACTCAACACCCTGAGCAAGGGTTCTTGAATGTGTTTGTGCATGCTCTCACGTGCATATGCTTGTACACACACACACACACACACACACACACACACACAACCATGCAGTCACAGTAATAAAATTCTTGCAGGACTTTGCAGGGTAGATTCTACGCCTGGGTTTACTGATTAATTTGTGTAATTCTTTTGCAAGTGTTACACAGTAGGTTTCTTGAGTATACATTAATACAGTAGACTTAAAGTCACATATGCACAACAAAACAAATCATAAATAATGAGATACTAAAAACCAACTGTCACTGAGGTAGCAATTATTAGTGTCTCTTTTTTGCTTCAGTGGCTTTTTCCTTTTACCCTGAGACATGCAAACAGAACAAACAATTAGCGAAATAATTGATGATCAGTACCTTCAAAGCTTGTGGTGACCTGGTTTATGCTTTATAAGCTTAATAATGAGAACACCTCTTATTACTGATTAGTGTGCTGCCTGGTGCTCTCTGACGGTGCTCGGGAGGTACATCTATCTCAGACAAAAGCTTTTTATCTGCCCTTTACAGTTAGTTGGTCCCTAATGAACTGAGCTTTTGTCCCTTGCTGTTTTTAGATTCCAATTAAACTTGTTTATAGAATAGACAAATAATTAAAGATGTACTGTTTTCTACGACTTAATATTGTCTTGCAATAGGGTTGTGTTGCAGTTGGTGGCAATTAACATATATAGTTATGTTTTTAATCATTTATGTATTAAAACACATGCGAAAAGTGCCCATGTTTTCTTAGTCTTCTTTGTGCTTGTCAACCCATTCTCTTAACTTGCACTGGGTATGCTAATTACCCTCTGTCAAGCTAGGGTAATTCATCCTTCCAAGAAAAAAAATTAGTTTTCATTTTATGCTTGAGAAAGGAAAAGAATGGCAGTTTATTCCGGAGCTTTCAGAACCAGAAAAGAATGCTTTAAGGTTATGACAAACTGATTTTATGTTGTGCACAGCAAGAAGTTTTAAACAGATAAATAACATGTCATGTTAGAAATCTTAGGTTAAAGTATATTTTCTTATCTCTTTTGTTAAATTTTCTGTCAGCTTGCATTCTATAATAGGTTCTTATGTAAAATATCTGTATAAAATATTTCTCGATCACAAAAACACAGAGGATGAAATAGGGAAACCTTTTAGTAGTCATGCCATCCCTGAACAAATTAAAAATTCTCACAATCCCCAGAGACTTGGGAACTGTTAGTTCTCTCATAATTTGTAGATAAGTACTAAGCCCCAGGGTCCCATTTTTACAGTTTTTAAACAAAGGTCTTAAAGATGGTCATCTTTTATCAATAAGAGGATAAGTTGCATGCTTATCAGTGACTACCTTTAGGAAAGTCAGGAAATGTTTGACATTAGCTACCAATCTCTTTTTTACTTATATAAATTTATTTTAAAAATTTTATTGGTGCATTGTAATCACACATCATAATAAAGTTCAGAGTGATAGGAGTATACATGCACATAGCCCTTGGTGAATTTCCCCTAGACTTCCCCCCCACTCCCTCCCCTTCCCGTACATGATATTAAGATTGGCATTGATCATTGTGTATATATGTACACAGTGTCAATTGAAGCATTTCCTTCATCAGGTCTCCTTCCTCCCACCCACCTCCCTCCCCTAGACCCCCTCCATCACTCCACTGGGGTTTCTCCTCCTTTGTCTGGAATTTCTTTTTTATCCCAATTTCTCCCTAGCTTCCACATATGAGGGAAAACATATGACTCTTCATTTTTTGTGACTGGCTGATCTCACTTAACATAATATTTTCTAGTTCCATCTTTTTTTCCTGCAAAGGACATAAGTTTGTTCTTCTTTATGGCTGAGTAGAATTCCATTGTGTGTATATCCCACAATTTCATAATCCATTCATCTGTATACAGACACCTGGGCTGGTTCCATAATTTGGCTATTGTGACTTGTGATGTTATAAACATAGATATGCATGCATCACTGTCATATTCTGGTTTCAGTCCCTTTGGGAAGATGCCCACTCTCACATCCCAAACACTCTCCCTTCCACATGGCAGGCCCTCAGTAAATATCTATAATGGATTAAATTCTCCTTCTCTATCCATGGGGTTCATCTGGATTTGAGTTAAATATTATAGAACAGGCCCTGGAATTCTGGTGGGCTTATACAAACAGGTTAAACTACTGAGGAGGTATAATTTTCAGCATTTGTGTCTTGCCGCAGGGAAAGGAAAGCTAGCACAGCTAGATACCTCTAGAAAGTTGTGGTATATAATATTTGTTGTCTTCAGCCTATTAGGATAGTAAATAAAAGTAGAAAATGTTTTTTATTCTCTAGGCTTGATGGAAGGATGAAAATAAGTTCTAGTTGTGTTGCAACTGGAAAATGTAACAATCTTGGACATTTTATATAAGGTATATTTGGGATGGCTAGCAACTCGTCAGGTGCTAAAACTTACTACTCTACTATGTAAAATAAATCTTGGATGATCCATAATTTAAAAAATGTATATTTCCACTGTGTTTTGGATCTTTGAAGTTTATAAGTGGGCATTTTTTCCTTATGCAATTATGGTCAGGGAAAGTGCCAGATAACCAAATTCTACATAGTCGAGGACTTTTAGTAGATAATGTATAAATAGGGTGAGTGTGTAGAAACCCACAATCCAATTGTTGGATTCATCTTCTCTTTCCATTCCTTTAGTAAGCATGCTGATGGATGACCACAACACATGGCCTACTTGCTGGTGACCCTACACATTTCTGCTCCTACAGGTGAGTTGCATGCTGATCTCTTATGCCATTTTTATTTTTTTTAATTTTTTAGTTTTTTGCAGTACTTGGGATCGAACCCAGGGGTATTCTACCTACAAGCTACACCCCCAGCCCTGTTTTTTATTCTTTATTTTTTTTTGGAAACAGGGTCTCACTAAATTGCGGAGGACCTCATGAAGTAGCTGAGGCTGGCTGTGAACCTATGATCCTCCTGTCTCAGACTCCCAAGTACTGGGATTACAAGGTGTGCCACCACACCCGGCTTTTATTTGTTATTTTAGCTACAAAAAATTACTTGTAATTTTAAGTACATTTTACATCAATGAAATAGGAAGGCAAAAAAAGTTAGTTTCTGTGACAACTAAATTGAATGCTTTGGAAAAACATGTTTTCCAAAAACACATATAGATACCTCACTCAGATTTCTTTGTTTCTATTAGTTGAAGAAACCCAAACTAGAACTCATAGAAAATGTAGTATGGATGTGGTTTATGCAAGAAATATGAAGGAAAATGCCAGTCAGCAGACAGACCCACATTCAATGCAAAGGCCCGCCCAGAGATGAAAAACATTTCATTCCACATCAAAATGTTGGCTATGTAATACACAGTCATATATGTTGAGTTAAAATGGTTAGTGTGTATATATATATCCATATATATACTAATATATACTAATTATATATATATTAATTATATATATACTAATTATATATATATATATAATTCCACTTGATTTTATTTATTTATTTATTTATTTATTTATTTATTTATTTTTTGCGGTACCGGGGATTGAACCCAGGGGTGTTCTACCTCCGCGCTACACCCCTGGCCCTATTTTTTATACTTTATTTTGAAACTGGGTCTCACGAAGTTGCAGAGGGCCTCACTAAGGGGAGAGAGAGAGAGAGAGAGAGAGAGAGAGAGAGAGCTGAGGCTGGCTGCGAACCCGGATCCTCCGGTCTCCACCTCCCAAAGTACTGGGATTACAAGCGTGCGCCACCACACCCGGCCCACTTGATTTTATTTTTGAGGAGGTAACTGGACAACTATTATTCCCATTTGCTTTTGGTCATTGAGCAGATAGCACAACAGATAAGTGGAACTTCCTCATAACCAAGTACTTTGGGTAATTGATTAACTAAATGCTTTTGGATGGGAGCCCAGACTCACACTTATTTTCCTGCATTTTTCTTTCTGGGGATGTTAGATTGAAATAACTCTAGGTCATGGAAAAATATTACTGCCCCAGTGTAAACTATGGTAAGAAATGAAATCATGGATAAACCTAGAGACTTATTCAGGATAAGATCCTTTATATAATGGGTGTCTAGGTGATCTCACAATAGTTTACTCCTGAAGACATGAATCCTGTGTACATTTATGTCTTGAAACATAATTTCTTCAAACATTAACTGTTCTTATTTGCTGAATAGTAGGCTCTCTGAATTTTGGCAGCAAATCTCCAGGATTTCTCCCATTTACATGCATATCTAGTACAGAGTGTGTAAGTGAGAACTAGACCCTGGGTAACTAACACATTAGCATGTGTGAAAATAACTCAATTAACGCAGGTAGAATGTGAGAATGTCCATTAATTCCTCGGGAAACAATGGCTCACAGTGCTAGGACCAATACAGGGTCTTGCAGCTGGTGTCAAACCAACTGCGTCTGCAGGGACACGAGGCAGCATCTGGAGGGCGGGCGGAATGCAGCCACACTGTGGAGACACAAGTCAGATTTGATCCGCGGGACCAACACTTGACCACACGAGAGTCTCAGCTTCCTGGGATGTGTTCCAAAATCCATCCATCATGACAGTCAAAAAAGTCACACTTCACATCTCTGCATCGAGTCATCTCTCTGACTGTCACACAACTTGGCCTGCCTGACAGAATAAATTTATGGCATCTTCCAATGGCTTCCTCACCTTTTTTTAAATACATAACCTTTTCCCCCCCTTGAGTAAAAGAACATGCATAATAGACAAACTGAGCGACACATTGCAGTTTTCTGTGGGAAAAGGAAGAGTTCAGGGATTTTAATAATTTCATTTATTTTTGAAATGGCATTTCCTCTCAGTTATGGAGGGGCTCAAGCAGTAAAATCACGTGAGTGTTATGCGTGATGGTTAAGGGAAAGGGCACTTGAGATCAACTTTCTGAATATAAATAGCATCGTCTGTAACCAGCTGGGCGTCCTTGGGCAAAGACACTCATCATTCCTGGGCTTAGTTTTATATCTTTTTTAAAATTTTTCTAGGCAGTGTAGCCGGGCGTGGTGGCGCACGCTTGTAATCCCAGTACTTTGGGAGGTGGAAGACCGTAGGATCCGGGTTCGCAGCCAGCCTCAGCTCTCTCTCTCTCTTTCTCTCTCTCTCTCTCTCTCTCTCTCTCCCTGTCTCTCTTTCTCTCTCTCTACTTAGTGAGGCCCTCTGCAACTTTGTGAGACCCGGTTTCAACATAAAGTATAAAAAATAGGACCGGGGGTGGAGCGCGGAGGTAGAATGCCCCTGCGTTCAATCTCCGGTACGGCAAAAAAAAAAAAAAAAAAAAAAAAATTTCTAGGTAGTGGATGTAGTAGTTAAAAGGAACTATTTTTGTTTCATTTTTTTTACAACCTTAATAACATTTTATTTAACCTAATATATTAAACATATTATCTTTTCAACATGTAATCACTATACAAAATTCTTAATGAGTTTTTTCATTTTTTTACACACTAAGTCTTCAAAATGTGATGCATGTTTTACCAATCATCACACATCTCGATGGAGACACTAAGGTTTAATTGGAAATACTTCTTTAACTGGAGCATAATAATTGTATGTATTTATGGGGTATGGTATGGTTTCAATATATGTATATAACGCACAATGATCTGATCAGGGTAATTGACATCTATCTCATCAAACATTTATCATTAGTGTTGGGAAGATTCAAAATACTCTCTACTAGTTACTTTGAAATATACATTTAATTGTTGTCAGCAAGGTTATCTTTCTGTGCTATGGAACATTAAAAATTATTCCTCCTATCCAATTGTATCCTATAGGTACTAACATCCTTTCTCCCTCGCTACCTGCCCCACACCATTTTCAGATTCTGGTAACCACTATTCTACTCTCCTTCTATGAGATCAGTTTTTTAGCCTCCACATAATGTGAAAACATGTGGTATTTGTGTTTCTGTTCTTGACTTTCTTGGCTTAACATAACATCTTCTAGTTACATCCATGTTACCACAAATGGCAGAATTTCATTATTTTTTAAGGTTTAATAGTATTCTATTCTAATATTATTCATTTATCTGTGAATGGACACAGGTTGATTCTATGTTTAGGCTGTTTTGTGAATAGTGCTATAATTAATAGTCAGGCAAATGCAGATGTTTCAAATACTGATTTCACTTTCTTTGAATACATATCCAGCAATGGGCTTGCTAGATCATAGGGTACTTTCATTTCTAGTTTATTAAAGAAACTCCGTACTGTTCTCCATATTGGTTGTGCTAATTTATATTCCCACCAACAGTGTGTGAAAGCTCTTTTCTCCACATCTTCACCAGTGTTTGTTATTTTTTGTCTTGTTATAATCGGGAGATAATAATATCTATCTCATTAGGATGTCACGAGGCTTTGATGCATGTAGAATATTTAGCATATTGTCTCAAATATAATATGTGGAAAATAAATGTTAAGAATATATTATTTTTAAGCCTTAGCTATAAGTTAAAGCCATGTCAAAGTCAGGAGAGATGGAACACAATGAGGGGACTATGGCACAGGGACTGGAAGGTGGGCTTCCTGCTCTGGTCCAAGCTTATGGGAAAGGATAAAAAGAAAACCTGTGATGAGTACTGCCAAGTTTGTGAGGGTAGGAGACTGGTGTAAAGTGTGCACTTGTTCGGAGTTCCCTTAATCCATGTGTATCTGCTATCAGGAATTGATGGTAGCAGGTGGCAGTTGGTTGGGGATTCGGGGACTCAGGATCCTGGTCATTTTCCCATCTGTTATAACTAATAGTAATAATGATAATAAAAAATAACAATACAGGCATAGTCAGTAACCATGTCTACAGCCTTTATTACTGTGCTAAACACTATTTTAATCATTTTTATATATTGAGTAATTTATTTCATTCAACTATACTACAAGGTCTAATGTCCATTTAATAGAAGAGGAAACTGAGGCACAGTGGTTGAGTAAGTGGAAGAGCTGGAATTTGAAGCCAGGCAGTCTAGCTCTGGAGTCTGAGCCATAGGCTATGATATTAGGGATCGACAGGTTTTTCATTATAATCTGTATCATATTATACTGTGGATTTCAATTCATCCATAGCTTTTATTACCCCAAATAAGTAAGAATTCTGGGAACTACTGGAAATCATAAATAATAAATTTATTAGGACTTAAAATAGTAACATTCACTGATAGTAGAAGGGCACTTACAGCTTTCATAATTACAATTCTATCAATTCTCCTAGGGACAAATAACTGAGAGGCATTCTCTATTGGGGATGATCTTCTGTTTAGTGAATTATAATATTTTTACTATTAAAACACCAAATCATAGCCTGGGATAGTAATCTGAGTTCAATCTAGGCAACAGAAGCCATCAAAGTATTTGAGTTATAAATTAGAAATTCCTCTATATGGAATTAAAGGATTATACAATTTTTAGAAATCCTGAGAGGATGAAGGCAGGAGGCCTTTCAGGAAGTATTTCAGGAAATACAAGTATCATTATCATCAGGGTTTTCAGGGAAGCTCCAGCCAATGACCTGTACTGCCTATAGCACATAGTGGGCGATTCTTTGTAGAAATCCTCAGAGGCCAAAGGCAGGTCTCACCTCAGATAATCTAAGCTTCCTACCTGCAGTTGGCCAGTGGGGAATGGGTTTGTCTATGGGAGTGCCTCTAATAGGACAAGGGCTTATGGGAAAAATAGTTCTAAGTTTCCCTACAATGACACAGAGATGAATGTAGAGGTGAATGATAGCACTGTCACACTCTACATAGAACCTGCACCACACTGAGATAAGACTTTTTCAACCATACCAGGCCAGTTATTTTCAAAATGCATCATAAGGGAGTCTTACCTGCCTGTTCTCTCTCTCTCTCTCTCTCTCTCTTGGCACTGGGGATTGAACTCAGGGGAATTCTACCTCTGAGCTGCATGCCCAGCCCTATTTTTTTTAATTTTGAAAAAGGGTCTAAGTTGCTGAGGGCCTCACTAAATTGCTGAGGCTGGCCACAAATCTGTGATCCTCCTATCTCAATCTCACAAGTATTAAGATTATAGATGTGTACCACCATGCCTGGCTGGGAGTCTGGTTTTTCATATGAAGATGACATGGCATAATATAAAATATTTATGTATTAATCTAACATATTTCCTGGACAATTTCTTTATTCAGAAAACTGTATAAGGGATTCCCTCATTAGTAAGGTACAAGTCTTGCCCAACATATTCAATTAAGGTTTTTTATATAAGTAATTTCATTGAATATCATAAAGATATTAAGGTATTTTCTGCCTTATAGTGGACACTGCAATCATTTGTCACATGAGTAGGATAAATGATAGGGGAATTCAGAAGAGGACTTAGCCATTTTTTTAACTTTTGTGGTCAAGGAAGAGCTTGTAGTTAAACACATGGGATTTGAGTAAGACCTTACAGATAGTATGACCTGGTCACTACCCTAAGCGATTTATTTATATCAGAGGCTAAACCTAGACATCTAAGGGGAATATACTGTTACGTTTCCTGTTGGTACATTGGTAGGAACCAGGGCAAAGAGATGTTATCATGTACCTAACCTAATATCACTGTTAGTCATCTTTCCGTCACTATGACAAAAATAACTGAGAAAATCAACTTAAGGAGGAATTTTTTATTTTGGCTCATTGTTTCAGAGGTTTCAGTTCATGGTTGGCTGGCTCCATTGTTTCTGGGCCCGTTGTGAGGCAGAACATAATGGTGGAAGTGTGTGGTGGAGGCAAGCGGCTCAGATCAAGGCAGCCAGGAAGGAGAAAGAAAGAGAGAAGATAGAGTCCCCAAGGGCACATTCCAAGGACCCACTTTATTCAACTAGGTCTCACCTCCTACAGTTTCCGCCACCTCCCAATAGTCCATTCAACTATGAGTACATCAACGAATTAGTCCATTGATGAGGTTAGAGCCTTTGTAATCCAGTCACTTCCCCAAAGCCCCACGTCTGGACAGTGCTGTGTTGTGGACAAAGCCTTCAACACATGAGCCTTTGGGGGCATTCCAGAACTAAACCATAACAGTCAAACAGGCAGAAATTGACTTCGAATCCAGATTAAGGTGATGCAAAAGCCTTCTTTAACTTTACCACACTTAGTACCAACTGTGTTTTAAGATCTAAATATTAGCAAAGGTAAACAGAGTTCCCAAATGTAAGTTTATGTATACCTCGCTAAAGAGGCACAGGTGACCCATTTTATATAGAAAGTAAGATGTAAACTCATATGTATATTTAATACAAATTTATCTAACATCAATGTAGACCCATTCATACAATTGTAAACTGGGATACTTAAAAGCTTTTTGCAGTCATCTCTTAACTTTTAACCACAGAAGTGACATCTTACTGCATTTGCCATCGTGTATACAGAGTGAGTCACTGTGTCCAGCTCATACTCAAGAATTGGTGATTACAGACAGAGTGAAGTGTAGGAGGTAGAGATCACTGTGAGCTACTTAGATGCTGTGGACCACACCTACTTCAAAGGTTGTTATTTGGGTTGAATTAATAAATGCAAGAGATCTTAGAACAATACCTGGAACATAATAAGTTATATGTAAGCATTAGACGTAACTATTATTATATTCAGCTCACTGGAATGCTTAATAAATAGACTCAATTTCTACTTTCTAGAAAATGACAGTCTAAGATAGTACACATCAGAAAGTGAAAGGTACCATAAAGGAGGCAAAAATTAAGAGCCATGGATATTAAGAGGAGGGAATGATCATAAAGAGCTATGAAAGATCAGAAGAGCCTTGCTTAATGAAGTGGAATTTGAGCTGAGGCCCAGAACACAGCTATGGATTTGACTAGTCAGGTTTGGGAGAGACCGAAGGAGAGGTTGGACAGGGAGCCATTGTTGGAGGCACAAAGCAGGGCAGGTTACTAAGGCAGTAGACTATCATCCAGGAACCTTGGGTGATCCAGGTCAACCAAGCATCCAGTATGCAGCACTTAGCTGGGAAATAAGGATTAAAGAAAAGACTGACGCCTAGTATGGAGAATATTGAAGGGGGGAAGTCTAGTGTATTTGGACTGAATTCAGTCAGTAGTGAGAATCATTGAAAATTAGAAGCAGGGTGCCACAGATGTGAAGCTGAACTTCGGGGAAGTTTGTTTTGGCACCTGAAGTTAAGAATCGACTGGGATATAGGAATGCTGGAGGAGGTGATGAGCGGTGCAGGTCTCTCTGAACTAGAGCATAGTTCATAAGGAAGGAATAAATTTCAGAAAGGAACAACCTTAGTTAACATCTCCAATTAAAGTTTTGACATTTCCAAATAAACTTCAGCATTTGGCTTACTGGCTTTGAAGACAGACCTAGGGACAAATCCTGGCTCTAGCAACTGTTAGCTGTGTCACCTTTGGCAAACTATTCTAAACTACTTCAACTGTAGCTTTTCTGTGTCAATAAAGTTAAATGAGCTAATGTGTGTAAATACATGTAAAGGGTCCATCCAGCATGGTGAGTAGCACAGAACGTGCTTAATAAATCATAGCATTCTCACTCTAAAAGCATTATTATTTATAAACAGAACTTTAAGTAGAATTATAGGTCATTACTTTTTTCTGTAACAATTTTTTTTTATTTTTTGCCTTGAACAAATGGAATTTTTAGATTTTTTAATTTTTTAATACCAGGTCATTATTTAATATTCAGTCTCATTTGTAATGAGTTTAACTTAAAATGTGTACAGACAATTTTTGACTTACAATGGTTCAACTTAATGATTTTTCAGCCTTTACAATGATGTGAAATCAATATGCATTCAGTAGAAACCACAGCTCGAATTTTGATCTTTCCCCAGGCTAGTTGTATGCAGTATGGTACTTTCCTGCAATGCTGGGCTACAGCCCTGAGCCACAGCTCCAGTCAGCTACACAGTTGCAGAGTAGACAACCAATACTCTATGATGTGCTGTGTTGCTAAGCTCCAGAGTTTGGTAGGTTAGATGTTTTAAATGCATTTCGATTTATGATATTTTCCCAAGCTTACCCCATCATAAATTGAAGAGCATCTGTATAAATAAAATAGAAACAACAGTTAACTTTCATTAATTTATTAACTTACGCTCAGCATTGCTGAGCACTATTCAGGCATCTTCTCATTTAGTCCTGCCAGCAACTGTATGAAGTATGTGTTTTCATCCTCGGCATTTTATAGTTCAGTAAACTGAAGCTTAGAGAAATTAACTTTCTTAAGGCTCAACAGCTGGTAAGGGACAGAGCCCATGTTTGAACTGGTTCTTGCTGACTCCAAAGGCTGCACTGTTAGTTGTTGGACTAACTGCCTTTGTAAAATATGGGTACATGTGAATGTTTCTCTTCCCATACATATCTCACCTGGTATACCATTTGTATGACAGGCGTTGCTAAATCAACACATGCTTGTTGATGAAGACCCATCACTCATGTTCCCATGGAGATGATGTGGCTGCCATTTTCCTGGCTCCTGACTCGCCTGGCACTTCACCTTCTGAGTGATAAATGTGGTTTTACTCCTTCCTATTTTGGCACTGCTCAAGAGCTTTAGAAATGTTCCCTTCCTGACTTGGAGAGGTGATTTACCAAAATGTCAGTCAGAATTAATTTGAATGATATTCACTGCAGTTCCCTAAGGCCTACAGTTACTGGCATGTTGTTTTTGGATGTCATATTTTGATGGGAGATAACATTTTAACTGGAGTGGGAAGGGCACGATTTTGGATGAGTCAAGCAGTAAGTCACCAGGGACTGTATTCATAACTGTAATACTGTTCTGCTTTTACAGGAGTTGTCTAATCACAGTGATTCCAAGGCATTTAAAAGTTCCAGCACCCTATCTTCTATTCCATCTTGCAAAAATCCTTCTCCTTAAATTACTATATGCCATGGTTTTTATAAAGAGATCTAGATTTTAGTTTACTTTTGAATTTTTTTCAAAATTATGCTCTAATCAATGAGACAATCAAGGCCATTCCAGGAGACAGTAACACCAGAATTTAGAATTCTTGATGCCATTATTCCAGATCTCAGCTCTGTTTATTTATGTGAATCTGAAGTTTCCTTCCTTCCTCTCTTCCTCCTTCCTTTCCTTTATTCCATTCTTTTCTTCCTCCCTCCCTTCTTCCCTTCCTTCCTTCCTTTCTTCTCTTCCTTTTACTCCTCCTCTTCTCCTTCTCCTCCTCCTCCTCCGCTTCCTCTTTCTCCTCCTCCTCCTTCTTCTTATTTTTCAGAAGAGATTATTTCTAGGTATAAAAACAGGTCACAATGTTTGCTCTGTTCTGGGCTCATTGAGAGCAAAATATTAAACTCATTTAAAGTTAGTAATCATCTAATTTATACCTTGTCTTTTAGGTACAAGAAAATTAAAATTCAAGGTAACTAATTTGAGATGACATAACTGCTTAGTGATGGAACTAGAAGTAGAATTCAGGACTCTTGGCACCCAAATCAAGCTCAAATTAAATGAATTTAGCAGTTACTTAATTCCACAAAGATGTCTTGTCTGGGTTTCAATGAAAAGATGAAGTAGGTTAGCCATAATTCTTGAGAATACATTACTATTTGTTAATAAAGATGATTATTGCTAATTGGCTAACAACTTCATTTTGACTTTAATAAATTCATTAAAAGAGATGATTCCATCATTCTCTTTTAAATAAAAACAAGATCTGCTACTACTAGTATTGGATAGTATTTTTTAGGTATGTGTTTGTGCCTGATACAGTTTAGGCATTGTATAGAGTAATACCAACATATATTCTGATTTTTCTACTTCTGTAGTATGAGTTTTAAAGGAAATGAAGTGGATGAAATGATGTCAGATAAGTTTAATTGAGTAAATAACATGAAGAAACATGTAATAAAGTGGTTTTATTTGTAGCGGTGTGTGTGTGTGTGTGTGTGTGTGTGTGTGTGTGTGTGTGTGCGTGTGTGTGCACATGTGTGTACCTTATGATTATCATTTTGCTGCAGATGTTACACAGTTTGTAACATCAGTGATCCAAGGACTGGTATTTAGAAGGCATTGGTTTTTGTTACGTGGAACTAGTAGATTTTTGCTTCCCTAAAGGCAGAGAAGGAGTAAAGGAAAAGGTAAAATTGCAGAACTGTTTAATAAAAATAAAATATCATTAGTGAGAGACAGGTACTTTTTCAAGTTTAGGTATAGCCTGGAAGAAGTCTCAGAAATATAATTATTCAATGAAGAAAGCATTTGATAACTACATCTTAGGAAGAGATAAAAAAAACTATGTAGAGAATGAGATGGGAAAAAAAAAGGTTGAGAAAAACCTTCCAGGAATCTAATTAATTTAGATTTGTGTGTTTCTAAACCTTTCTTCTAAGTTTTAATCATGGTCAGAGTAATAATGAAGAGCATTAATTCAGGAACAGAAAAACGATTAGAATGGCAATTCTGAATAGGTAACTGAAGTTTTTTCCCTTTAAAAATTCTTTACTTGAAATAAATACATACCTGTCAAACTTCAAAGTAAATACCTTTACTTTTTTTATAGAGTTTGTGTTTAAAGACATATCTTTCCTGCTAACAAAAATGTCATTTAAAAATTGAATGAGGAATGGTGGTGTACGCCTGTAATCCCAGCAACTCAGGAGGATGAAGCAGGAGGATCATGAATTCAGAACCAGTCTGGGCAACTTAGTGGAGACCCTGTCTCAAACAACATGAAGTAAAAAGGGCTGCGTATTTAGCCCAGTGGTAGAGCACCTAGATTTAATCCCCAATATGACAAAAACAAAAACAAAAACAAATCCATGAATACAGAAAAACAGTAAACAGTAGAAACTAATCCAGAAATATTTTGCCTGAGAATAACAAGGCCATGCTATGCCAAGAACTGAGATTTGCCCTTTCAGATAGCAACAGGTATTTCCACAATACCTTCCTTCCAAGGTATGATTGATTGTTGGGGTCTTGGAAAGGTTTTCTACTTTTCAAGTGGTTGATGGCTCTTGGGACTGAAGGATGGAGTTTTGGAAAACTGTGATTGGAGACTGAGTTCCTTCTTGCTGAGTGGACATCACTCTTTTCAGTGATATCTTGAAACAAATGTTACCTGTGATTGGACTCCAGATTAGAATTTGGAAATCAGTTTCAACAAATATTAATGATAGTTACATCCTAGGATAGAGTATAAAGGATCCTCTACCTCCTTACATAACCTCAGTGCCAGTTCTAATTATTTATTGTATCACCTCCAGGTGCCATTCACAATCTGGATCAATGATGGACTTTCCCTAAATGTATATTAACTCTGTGATTGGGACTTGTGATTGTTTAGTTACTGGCTATGACCTGTTTTATGTATTTTCCATTAAGGATCCACTAATATACAGCTTCAGTTGTATTCTCACAGTAAATTAATGTGACCAATTAGTCATATTTGTGTTTATGAAATAATAATTACTAGTAAAAACAAATATTGCATAGATCTTTGTCAGATAACAGGAGACTCCATGTTCAACAGAATTTTCTCTAGAGTTGGATCTTATAATATTACTTATAAGTAATTAAAGGAACTTGCTTTTCTTTATTTTAGGTAATGAAACTAGAAACTTAAACTAAACTACAAACCATAGTTCAAGGAAAATCATTACATTATCACCTTTATTGTTCTGATAATTGAGATTTGCTTATGGAGGAGCTATAATTAATGAATTTAAAAATGTTTCTTGAGCCTAAAATCTTCTCATCAGAAGGTCTTCTGTAGCACTATTGATGACTACCCTAAAGAGATTACTGGGAGGGGCAGTTGGAGAACATTTGGGGAGATATAAGTTAAACAAAAGGATATGCTTTTGTGTTACAGAAAGCACTTTTAGCTCTTTTCACAATTTGTTTTTGATTTTAAAGTGATTTTGTTGATCTGTCATATAGTGTAATTAAGCATAATAGGTAAGGGAGATAGAGAGGTGAGATGGGAAGAGGGTTGATAGGGTCCATGTGAGGTATGGAGTATAGCCAATGAATTGTCTTCTCTGTACAGCATGGCGGTTGAGTCCCCAGACTATGAACCAAACTTCTTGGGTTTGAATCCTAGCTCCATCCCTTCCTAGCTGTGTGACCTTAAGCAAATGACTCGATGCCTCCAAACTTCCGCTTCCTCATTTGTAAAATAGGGATAATAGTAGTACCCTCTTTAGGGTTATTTTAATGATTAAATTAGTTAATATATCTAGAACTCTTAGAATGGGACTTGGCACAATAGGTATTTGCTGTTTTTATTGAACAGTGTTTTCCAAAGAATGAAATCCTCAGATACTGATAAGCCAAACATCCATGTATATTTTTTATCTTAACCTTTTGGTTCCTATTTTGTTTATGTGTTCTAACATATATAATATTTATGAATATGTAGTATATGTATGTATTTCATAAATATTGCATGTGTATGTATATTGGAGGTTTACACTTTTTTCCATCATAAAGATTAGGAAACCACTGATCCAATGTTCTCCTAATTTTGTTTTAAACCAATCAAATCTACTTTTAATTGGTTCTTCTTAGGAAGAATCCTTATGTATAGCAAATTATATTCTGTACTGAGGCAAACTCATCTGAGTAGGAGCATACAGTGTTTAAAACTAAACTAATTATTAACACTAATAAATTTGCTCAAAGTTTCCCTTTTCTTCTTTTAAATAATTTCTTCAGAATGTCTCCCACTAGGGCACAATTATTAAATTTTTGCAAGCATTCAAACAATATATATTGATACATTCTTGAAGACAAGGAACCATTCTAGGTTTCATGTGTAGATTTAGAAAGATCTCATTTGGGTATCTGTAAGCTAATCTTAACTTTTTTTTTACTTCCCCTTTATTTGGGTTTTCATCTGTATATTGAAATTCTAACTCACCAAATTATCTCCTAAAAATCCAAGGGCAAGAATATAAAAGAATCATTAGCAAGGCAAATGTTTTCCTTTGCAAGTTGGGTATCTTAAAAATTTAATCCAAACTGTATATTCCTTTGCCTAAGCCATTTGATTACAAATGAAGAATAAACCTGTGGCATCAGACTTAGACTGAAAATTAGCAGGAAGCTTTTTGACAACCCCACTGTGACTACAGCACAAATATATGAAATAATTATTCCCTTCAAAAAGTTCTAGAGAGGCTCACTTCCACAAGATGTCATTATATAAATGATCTTTGGAGGGCCTCAGAGCTCATGATAAAACAACCAAATTGCTTATTAGAAGGCGAATAACAGCTCTGCTGAGATAAGTGTAATAGGCTTAGAAAAGCACATCTATGCTGCAGTCCACCTACACAAATTCAGCTCCTACAGGAACACAGAAAACACTTTAGGATTCATTAGCATGCAGTATTTACTCAAAAACTGCAAAAACATTGTGTTTGCATAATTTTATCAATTGTCAATAGCTGTGCTTGCCAACATTCATATCTTTATTGAGATGCAAAATTAAGAGAAGGAAGAAAGTTTGTGTCAATATTAATACTGAAATTACTTGAAAATATGACATTTATTAATAATGCATCTGGTTCAACATTCACAATTGAATTTAAAGGCCAAACACAGTCCTGGTGCAGGAAACATTTTTTTTTTTAGCAAATCATGTTCAACAGCCACCTTATATTTTTATTTGAAATATGTAAATCCTTTTTTTCCATTCCACAAATGGCTACTTCTCAAAAATTCTATTGAAATTTGGAATGGGCTGGATGTAGTTAGAACAAGAGCAGTAATAAGACAAAGATTACAATGCATTAAACATTTTATGGAGAATTGTGTTGGTGCAAAGCATATTAGTTTTAAAAACTCTGTGTTTGGGGAACAGCTGGTGTGGGCTGAACATCAAAACAACTGTTGGAAAACAAATGTTAAGGAATTGCTGTAAACAAGACTCCATTTATTTATAGGATGTCTCAATTCTCTTTCTTTCCTGTCTTTTCTGTATCACTCCTCTATCTATAACCATCCTGGCCAATACAATCAGAAGATGAAAAATTCCAAGTGTGTAGGGGGGTGTGGGTGGTTGCATGTGCACACCCCCCCACACACACACATGTATTCTTTAGCATGTAAACTTACGGAAGGCAGAAGGATTTTTAAATGCCATTTATTTTCTCCTTCATTGAAGGCTTCAGTACACACAACTATTTTCTAAGAGATGCTGGTTTACCACATCTTGATTCTTATTAACCTTTTATGATTCACACAAGCATAGGGGTCATTGTAGGCTAATGGGCAATGGCTACCTCATGTAGATTATTTTCAAACTTAACTTTGATCAGTCAAGAAACTTGATGCTTCATATTTGTATGGTTTGTGTTTTACATGTTATGCCTGTCCTGAGTGTAAAGTAGACTGTGAGGCTTTAAAAGAATTGATTTGCCCATTTCCCCTTTTAAAAACTTAATTAAATAATATATCTAAATTTTTGAAATGTACAGTATATTATTATCTATAGTTCACCCTACTATTGAATAACCCACCAGAACTTGCTCTTATGTAAATGTAACTTAGAACCTATTTATTACCTTTCCCTATCTTCCTAACACCACCCCCCTCACTTACGCTGGCCTCTGGCATCCACCATTCTACTCTGTATTTCTATGAGATTAACTCTTATAGCCCACATGAGTGAAATTATATGGTACTTGTCTTTCTGTTCTTGGCTTATTACACTTAACATTATGATCTCCGGTTCCATCCATTTTGTTGCAAATGAAAGCATTTCATTCTTTTTACAGCTTAATAGTATTCAATTGTATATATGTACAATATTTTCTTCATCTATTCACCAGTTAATGAACACATAAGTTGCTTCTTTTCTTGACTATTGTAATAGTGCAGCAATAAACCCAGGAGTGCAGCTCTCTTCAACATACTGATCTTATTTCCTCTGGATATACACACAGGAGTGGTATTGCTGGGTCATATGATAGTTCTATTTTTAATTTTAATTTTTGACAAAGGTGCTAAGAACATGCATTTTTTAAATTTCAGTACACCAGTAATAGATGTGCTAATTTACCTTCATACCAATAGTGAGCAAGTGTTTGTTTTCTCTACATCTTAACCGGCACTAGTTATATTACTCATTTTGATAATAACTGCTCTTACTGGGGTGAGGTGATGTCTCATTGTGGTTTTGATTTGCAATTCCTTGGTGATTGCTGATGTTGAGCGTTTTTAATGTACCTGTGAGCCATTCACATGTCTCCTTTTGAGAAATGTCTGTTTAGATCTATTGACCATTGTTAAATCAGGTCATTTTCTTGCTATTGAGTTTTTGGAGTTCTTTACATATTTTGGGTATCAACCCCTTATGATATGTATAGTTTGCACATATTTTATCCCATTACATAGGTTGTTTCTGCAATTGGTTGATTGTTTTCTTTGCTGAGCAGAAGCTCTTTATTTTAATGTAATCCTATTTGTGTGTATTTGTTTTTGTTTCCTGTGCTTTCAGAGACTTGTCCAAAAAATCCTTGCCCATTCCCACTATTGATGCCTTCTATCATGCCTTTTTAATTTTGCCAGGTTTATCTTTCAGCTCAAGAATTTGTTAAAAATTGCATCTATCTCTGTTAAATTTCTCTGTTGGAATATTGAAACGCTTCTCTGTGTTTTCTTCAAGCTCACTGAATTTCCTTAAAAGAGTTGCTTTAAAATCTCTACTTGAGAATTCTTTCATACTATCTTTGTAGTTTCTGGTACCTTCTTTTGAGTATTAGAGGAGGTCATGGTTTCCTGAAAGCTCTTGATACTTGTTGGTATATAACATCATCTAGGCACTGACAGATTAAGTATTTATTACATTCTTCCTAATCTTGGCTTGGTTTGTGCCTGTCTTCCCAGAAACTCTAAGCAGGCTGCTTATTTTCTCTGCACCTGTATAACTTCCACTATTTCAGCACTGGATGGGCCTGCACAGGTTCTAGAGGAGGGCAGGTAAGCGTCAGGACCCACTTAAAGGCTGGGAAAGATGCAGCCTAAACTCCAGTCTGTCCCACCAGTGCATAGGTCTAGAGGTCTAGGGGCTCCATCTGTTAGCTCTGGCCTGAAAATGAAGCCTTCAGATTCTACTGGGTGCTTTGTCTTACCCTAGATAGCCTAGAACTAGACTCCAGGACAAACTCCTGTGCTAACTTTTGTATCCTGCTCCCGGCTGGTGGAATCCTGCTCCCTCCTTGGCATCTGAGGTTGGAGGAGGTATGGTGAAGTCACAGTTCCAGCAGCTATCTCTTGGTATTATTAGCCTGATGGTAGGGGTCATGGGGCTTTTTCTGGCACTGGGGATCACCATGGCTGGCCTGGTACTGGGTTTCATGTCTAAGGCCTGGACTTAATTCTCTCTCCTCCAGTGGGAGGCATCTGTCCATGCTGGGCTGCTTGGAGTTGAGGGTGCTGCATATAACCCTTTTATTCCTGCCTTTTTCAGTATTTCTTTTTCATTTTCCTATACTAAAAGCAAGCACTATGGTCACTCAACTGATTTTCTTAGCCCCCCCCTTTTTTTTTAGGTACCGGGGATTGAACCCAGGGGTATTCTACCTCCGAGCTACACCCCCAGCCCTATTTTTTATACTTTATTTTGAAACCGGGTCTCGCGAAGTTGCAGAGGGCCTCACTAAGTAGCTGAGGCTGGCCGCGAACCCAGATCCTCTGGTCTCCGCCTCCCAAGTACTGGGATTACAAGCGTGTGCTGCCACACCCGGCTTTTCTTAGCTCTTGTAAAGGTAGTTTGGTGCATGAATAGCTGTCCAAGTTGTTGTGTCTATGGGGGAGATGATTGCTATAGGATCTTACTCAGCTGTCATCTTGCTCTGCCTCTGGCGTTCTCAAAATTTTAAAGTTTGAAATACTAGAAATAGTAAAATATACAAGGAATATATTACACACTCAATTTAGTTCTTCTTTATTCATAAACCAGCTCCAATCCATCAGGGACCATCACTAGATCATGCCATGCTCAAAATCCTGCAATGGTTTTCTGTTTCTAGAGATTAAGAAAAATACTGCTTTTGTTGTGATTTTAATGACAAAATACCTAATAGCATTTTGAGGGGATACTAGTTCTCAGAGGTGTTTTTTGTTCTAGTTCTTCCTAAATCACTTATTGTCTCATTGTGTAATTTCATGGGTCTTCCGCCTATGAAATGAGAATTACTGATATTTAGGAATTGAATATTTTTCCATAAGGGTTATAACCCATTATTGTATATCAGCCTTCCCAATATGTGTTGTTTAGTGGGATGAGTCCTATTTTTTTAATTTTCAATTTTTAGGAAGAAAATAAAATGCAGAATTGAGGATGTCTTTTGTTATCGCAAGAAACCTATCAGACTATCACATCGACCTGTATTAGTGTAATCCATTTATTTTCTCTTTTGTTTCAACAAATAACATTGGATGCCCACTATTTGAAAAGGAGTACATGATTGAATATTCCTTGCCATTATGGAGCTTATAATTTAATAGGAAAGAAAAAAAGGCTCTCCAAAAGTGTTAGAAGTTTTGCCAAAGAAAAGGGAAGATAGCATTTATAATACTTACATAATAATCTCATTCAATCCCCATGCTTTGCTAATAAGGTGAGGAAAGTTAGAGTTCTGAGAGACTGAGCCACTAACCGGAGGCTTCGAGTCCTGGTAGTAGGGATGAAGAGAAGTTGGTGTCATTCCAAAGGCCACATTTCATTCCTCATAGTGAAAGTATTTTCAAAATTCAGAAAAAATGGCGAAAGGGAAAAGTGTCAAAGGAGTGGGGGCGAGGGAGGAAAATAGATCAGGATGGATTTTAGAGAGATTAAACAATATTGTGAAAATCTGGTTTCCTCCAAATAAGTATTTGCAAATGAAAATTTTTAGCCGCTTACTTTGTTATCTCTGCTCTTCAATAGAATTAAACCAGAAACTGGAAACAAGGTTAAGAAAAGAATTTTTGACTCAGGGTGAAATTATTAAAAATAACATTGATATTACCTTTTCTGAATATGAGTGTATGACTGAAAGTCCTTGTAATTCATAATTAACACCAAGCTACCTATATAGTAATGTACAATGTTATGAATTTATTTATATTGCTTGACTGATTATTGGTCTGTAGCCAGAGCTTATGGTGAGCTGATGTACCTGAGTCTTTCAGAGAAGCCCTTGGAGCTCTTAGGGAGACCTGTGAACAACTGAAGGCCTCAGAAGAACTCTCAGGAAAGACTTCCAAGAGTCAACATGGAAAATCATACCCAGATGAATGCAGGAAATTTGTACAAAGAATGGAGGGTAGCATGCAGAAAATTTCTAACTAGCATGTGTAGTCTTTATGACCAATCTTCACTCAACCTGTAAATTTTATAGGACTCAATATGTATCAGCATGGATTGAAAATAAAACAAGCAGTGCAGAACCATGATTCCAAATGACAATATACTTCCAATACTCAAGTACATGGGGAGTTAGCAGGAGGTGAGAAAGGTGGGGGTTTGGAGCCTTTAAAATATGGACAAAAATGAGGAGCCCAAGTAAATGGTTTTGATGGTCTTCAATACATCAGAATTTGATAGAGAATTTCTAGATATGTGCTTCTTTTTAGTTATCAATTTAAAAGAGTTGAATTGTATTTTTAAAGAAATTTGAATTTGTGAACAGCGCTTAAAGCACTACAACAGAACTCTAATGTTCTGAGAGACAGAATTTGAAGAGTACTGATTTAAAGCACCATTTTTCTCCTGGAAATTCTCTAAAACTGTTGAATATAGAGGTAAACACTTCATTTTATTCTAAGCAAACAGGGGTCACTCGTGCTTGTTCAATTGCTCTTTCCAAATCATAGGATTTCCTGCGGCTTTTGTTGACATTAGTAATGGCCCACTGGGAAAGAACTTTGTGGTGAGAAATGTCAAACATTTTCTTCTAAAAGCTGGAAGTGGGAAAATATACAAGAGGGGTCTATATGTGAGTAAATAAGGTGCTCTTGAATGATTTTAAATATGAAGTTATATTAATTTTTTTCACTTTTGAACTCTACTGCTCCAAAACTATTTTGGCTATAGCAGAAAGGATTATAATAAAAATGTATTATGATAAATCACTGTACTTCCAACTATATCAGTGATAATCAAAAGTTATTGCCCTTAATTAGGTGATAATTCAGTTATACACATCCACATTTTTATGAATTCCATTTCAAGATTTTACTACATTACAAGAGGAATAATCATTTTAATAGAACAGCTTGAATAGAAAATTAACTAGAAGAATATGTCCATTTTCAGATTAGATGTTCTATTGTACATTGAGGCATACATATTTAACAACATGTCCTTAATATATTAATCCCCAAAATGTTGGTTTTCTTCAATTTAACTTTTAAAAGAAAAAAGCTAACCAAGGAAAAATCTATCTAAAGAGGAAATGCAATGGAATAGAGTTATGCTCCACATGATGATGTTTTGGTCAATCATGGACTGCATGTATAATGATGGTCCCATAAGATTTTAATAGAGCGAAAAATTCTATTACCTAGTATTTTTACTGTGCATTTTCTAGTTTAGATATGTTTAGATTCACAACTATCATTGTATTACAATTGCCCAAGCACAGTACCATGCTGTATAGGTTTGTGGCGTTGGAGCAATAGGCTATTCCATATGGCCTGGGGATGTAATAAGTGGAATTTGCCTTCTGGGTTTGTGTAGGTATACTCTATAATGTTTGAACAATGAGAAAATTGCCTAAGGAGAGATTCCTCAGAACACATTCCTGTTGTCAAGTGACGTATATAAAATATTTCTCATTTATTAACTGAGTTCAGACCGAGCTCTATCATTTATACCATCTACATCTTCCCACTGGACCTTTATGTCTTTATGGTGATGTCTACATTGAAAGTTTATGTTCAGATCAATGATCCAAAGGTATTTCAGTCTATTAAACCTTCCAGGTTTATTTATGAGGGTTTTATTAGAGAATTTTGGAATACTGATTTATCTACATATGTATTTGTATAAGAATAGTTTTGTTTTTGTTGTTGATGCTGCTATGTGGTAACAGTGTATCTTGTATCAGTACAGTAGTGATTGGCAAACTGTCTCTGAAGGGTTAGATGCTATAGATTATAGGGTTTGTGGTCATACTGTGTCTCTGCTATAACTACTTATTTCTACCTTTGAGCTCAGAAGCAGCCATAGCCAATGAGTAAATGAATATGGTTGTAATTCAACTAAAGTTTCTTTATAAAAGTAAGCAGCGGGCCAGATATGGTTCTTTATCCTTATCGACCATAAATATAATTCAAATTCATCTTTTATAAATTATATGTATATATAATCAAATGTATTGAGAGATATTTAGGTCGATTCCAATTTTTACTCCTATAAATAATATTGCAATGAATATCTTTGTATATATGTTTAACTTTATTATTTATAATAATTTCTAGAATTTGAGTTGTCAAATCAGAGTATACATAATTAAATATTTGAAGCACTACAAAACTGCTCACCAGAAAAGCTGGGTCAGTTTATGCTAATGTGTACTGTACATTAAAGTGTTTGTTTTCTTATATCTTCTACAATTTTGAAAATTTATGTAATTAGGCATTATTTATTATTTCATTTTTCTCAACTTGTTCATAAAACATTGGTTCCTCATAGTTGTTTTTGTTTCTTTTTATGTCTTGATATTTTGGTATTCTTTGATTTTTAATAATCTGAAGTATCATTCCAGCTGCTTATTGGCCATTTATGTGTTCTGTGTGTTGTGTTGTGTGCTTTTGCAATTTGCCTATTATTATACCAGTTGCTATTTTTTTCCTTATTGGTTAGTAAGAGATTTTAATAAGGAGATTTTGATCCTTATGCATTTGTTTCTTCTGGTACTTTTTAAAATATAGAATCTTGTCATTTTTAAAAGTACTTTATTATAAATCTTTTATTGCTTCTGAATTTAGCATCATGCTGATAAAGATATTCACCACTCCAAGACATAAAAAAATTCTTCTCCCATATTTACTTCTGGCATTTTACATTTAACATTTTGAATCTATAATATATTTCAAGTGTTTTTAGATTTATTGGCATAAATGTACATGGGATCATTGTCCTTGGCATACCCACCACATGAACCTACACCATAGGTGTGTTAACATTTTCCTTTTATTTCATGACAAACTTTTGCTTTTAATGACATATTTTACTTAGATCACATCTGTCTTATTAATCACTGCATCCCTAATGTTTAGTATAGTGTATTATGCCACAGGTAAGATAGTAAGGCAGTTGGGCTTCTCCTCCAGTGAATTATACAGAAGCTTCTTGGGCTGAGGGGTTACCAGGTAGTTTTCTTCTGGGCATAGTAGACAGGAGCAGAGATGTGAGAGGACTTGATTTCACTTGTAGACAATTAGGAGAAAAACCTGAGGTTTTGTGTTTGGATGATAATGGGTACCCTTGGCACAGAATATGATTGTACCAGTTGTTTCAGACAGGCCAACAATTCTCATCCCTGACTGATCACCAAATGCAAATTAAAGCTACCTTCCTTGGAGCTTATAGACATTGGCACTTGTTCTCTAAATTCTTTCTCTTTCAGTCTCAAAATTAAATTTAAATACCATTTATGCTTTCTTTCTATACTCAGTTTTTCTGCTTTCACTCCTGCTATCAACTGTAGCTTCGTGTATGTTAGCTTCGGTAATGCATTAATGATATCTTTTGATTATTCTCAAAGGGAAGTCAAAATGTACTGAATATTAAATGGAAAGTATAAAAGAGTTTATATGAAAATGTAATCTTCATAGGGGTTAAACTGGGTCTTCTTAACAGACTTGACAAACTTAAGAAATTAGGTTTTATTCAAAAATTATATTGGTCATTATCCCAGTGTTCTGTGAAAGATAGACATGTACTGTATCTGATTAAACACAAACTCCTGGGCTCTCAGCTGGCCTTGTAGCATAAAGGGGGATTGAACAATAGCTTATGAATTCATTAGAAATGACAGCAGTGTTTCTATCAAACATTTCATCTGTTGTATTGATGAGTCCCATCAGTAGAATGAAAACTTCACCAGTTTGTATACAAAACTTAGGAAAACAGCATACAGCAGCCATTCACAACATGTACACACTCATCATCTGGTTTGTAAACCACTAGGTTTGAGCTGAATACACTGTTTGACAGATGCTTCCAGCCTCTTAGGTTTAAAACAACAATTTCCACTTGCCAGAATTCTCACTTCATTATTATGAACATGAAACGAGGTGGTAGCAGCTGGTTCAGGTGAGCCAGCATTCTCATCCACACTCAACAGTAAATCCCAAATTACAAGAATCTTCTCAGAAAGGCAGAGATATTTATATTGGTGCATTGGTGTCTTTTTCTGCTTTCAATGTCAAAAAATTGTGCAAACATCATTAAGTGTCTTAAGAAACACGACCACAGGTAAACTCAAACATAAACAACTTACAAATTTAGAATATGCAGAAAAGTCTACTTAACTATGTTGGTGTGTCTTGGGTTAACCAGAAAAATCAAAGTCCTAAAATTTATGGAAAGGGGTACAAGTACCACGAGTGGAGGATAAATCCATCCTGAAGATGGTGCACTGGGAAGTATAGGGAGTCATATACAAGATGAAAGGGTCTCTTCTCAGAGACAAACAAGTGCTTTTTTACTGTAACAATATAAAAATGTGGCCTTGGAGAAAGACAGCTTACCATGATCTACTCAATCCAAAAGTAACACAAAATTATGCAAAAATTATGGGAAAGATAGGTAGACAATTAGAATCAGATGTCTTCTTTTTATACTGTAAAACAAAATAGAAATGACTTATGTTTCATAGAGTATGTAGCATAATTTCATCTGCTAATGTGCTGATCTTCAATATTTCTGATAGTAATAGCATTTTCCTTACATCTGAGAACTTCACAATGATATCATGGGGTACATAACAATGTGGAAGCCAGCATATGCATACTGCCACCCCTCCTCCCACACTCACATCCTCATGAATGTTACATTTTCCTCATTCTGTCAAAGCTTTTTATTTGTATGTTTGTTTGTTTGCTTTTCTTTTCTACCAACAGACGTGGTGAAGGACTTCAGGGCATGGCGGTGGGTCATGGCACCACAGAAGCAGTGACTATCTTAAGTCTTCAATTTATGAACAAATTAAAAATGATGTTTCCATTCCTGTTAACCATATCTCCCTTTATCATGCTTTCTGACATGAGAAAAAATGCCATCCCCCCCCCCACAGGTCTATGTAGATTTTCCCAGTGTTATTAATTAACCTCTTCCAGTTCAAGTACTAACTCAAATTCTACATGTACTTTTTCTAATCTCTTTTTATTCTTCATCATGCATGAGCTGTTTTTTCAGGCCTGGTTATTTGTAGAACATGCATAGTAAATAGTCAAGTACGGTGTGCTCTTTGTTCCTAGCACAAAGATATCCAAGTTCCAGGTCATTTAAGAAATTGGAACCACAAATGCTCTGTATGAAATGTGTTCAAATGCAAAACAGTTTCTTGCATCAATATATGTTTTTGCTCCCTCCATAGATCATTTGCTTATAGTCTTCGGTCAACTTAACATATTTCCATGTAAGGCCATTTGTCATGTGCAGGGCCGTGAGTCTCTAGGTCTGTCTCTTTGTGTTCACCTATATTTATCGATGGGAAATGATCACATAGACAGCACCATGAGCAAGTGGTTGCAATCTAATTTTTATAATCATTCTTTCTCTTGCCTGTGTTTTTCATTATACAGACAGTTATCATCTAGTTCAGAACTTGTATGTTTTACAGTAATGAACTATTCAGTTAAACATTACATGTACTCAGGTTGTAAGGATGTAAAAACTTTATAAAAACATAAATTATAGATTACTCTATATTAAAAAGCCTAGTTTGAAAATCATATAAAGTAATTTTAAAACTTTAATTGATTTTTAAATAAAAAGCTTGTTATTAAAGGTATATTGCTTGTCATTGATCTTCTTTTTTTAACCAATCAGTGGTAACACTGCTACTTTTCTTTTTGGTCTTTTCATTTTGGGTACGGGGAATTGAACTCAGAGACTCCTGCATGCAATGCAAGAGCTTTATCATTGAGCTACATCCCAGCCCAACACTGCTACTTAATAGATTGAGTTCATTTCAAACTGTGGGATATTTTTTAGTCAGGACACATCAGTTCTAATTCCAAATTTGCATCGCTAGTGGTAGCTCCCACTTTTGAGTCTGAGGTTTCATGAAAAAGACTGCACTTCCATAGAGCCAACTAAAATCAAATAAAAGCCATATTTTTGCTACATAGCCAGAAAATAAAAGACAATTCTGAGACTCATTTATTCATTTCAAATACAGGGAAACTGTATATTTCCTGTAATTCTCCCTCAGTTCAGTGAGTTCCTTATCAAAGTTAGCAGGTGCTTTCTATTTCAAACTTATTGGGAACCTTTTCCTTTTGTACCTTCAGTGGAGAAACCTAAGTCATGATAAATATTTATCAGTCTGAAAATCACTTCTGAAATTAGGATTTCTGTTAACCTTATGAAAATTCAGCAATATAAATGATGTTTCATTCCTGCTTGATGCGAGAGAACTTCTATATACCTTGGAACAAGATTAAGGGGTCATGGTGACAGTTATCTATAGTAGAGATTATTCACCAGGCCATAGGAAAATGGGATAAAGATAACCTGAAATTGAGGTCCAGGTTGAAGCCAAAAGACTTACTTAAAATAGTTTATAAATCTAGATGAACATAAGAAGCCACAGGAAGAGAGAAGGTCGGGGAAAGGGGAAAAAAGAGTAAATGCAGCCTAGTTAGGGGAGAAATTGCTCCTTAGCTTCCGAATATTAGAGAAAACATATGACCCTTCACTTTCTATAACTGGCTAATCTCACTTAACATAATGTTCTCCAGGTCCCTCCATTTTCCTGCAAATGACATTATTTTGTTCTTCTTAATTACTGAGTAGAATTCCATTGTGTGTATATCCCATAATTTTGTAATCCATTCATTTGTAGATGGACACATATGTTGGTTCCATAATTTGTCTAGTGTGAATTCTGCTGCTATAAACATAGATATGCATATATTACTATAATATTCTGATTTCAGTCCCCCTTTTTTTGAGGTATTAGGGATGGAACCCAGGGGCATTCCACCTCCGAGCTACACCCCCAGACCTATTTTTTATTCTTTATTTTGAAACAGGATCTCACTAAGTTGCAGAGGGCCTCACTAAGTAGCTGAGGCTGGCCATGAACCCGGATCCTCTGGTCTCAGCCTCCCAAGTACTGGGCTTACAAGCGTGTGCCACCACGCCCAGCAGTCCCTTTGGAAAGATACCCAAGAGTGTTATAACTGGATCATATGGTGGATTCATTCCCAATTTTCTGAGGAATCTCCACACTGATCTTCATAATGGCTGTACTGATTTGCAATCCCACCAACAGTGGAGAAGACTTCTTATTTCCCCACATCCTCACCAGCATTAATGTTATTTGACTTCTTGATAATTGCCATTCAGATTAATATTACATGGAATCTTAGTGTAGTTTTGATTTGCATCTCCCTGATTGCTAATGATATTGAATTTTTTTCATGTATTTATTGACCATTTGTATTTCTTCTTTTGTGAAGTATCTACTTAGTTCAATTTCCCATTTCTTGATTGGGTTGTTTGCTTTAAGTGTCATCTTTTAAGTTCTTTGTATATTCTAGATGTTAGTTCTCTGTCAAGGAATAGCTAGCAAAGATCTCCCATTCTTCTTCTGTTGTTGAGAAGGCTGTCTTTTCTCCAGTGTATGTATTTGGCACGTTTGTTAAAAATCAATTGGGTATAAGTGTGTGGATTTGTTTCTGTATCTTCTATTCTGTTCCATTGGTCTATCTGCCTGTTTTTGTTCCAATACCATGCTCTTTTTATTACTATAGATCTATAGTACAATTTGAAGTCAGGAATTGTGATGCCTCCTGTATTGTTCTTATTGATGAGAATTGCTTTGGCTATTCTGGGTCTTTTGTTTCTCCACATGAAATTTATGATTGATTTTCTGGGTCTTTGAAGAATGACATTGGTATTTTGATAGGGATTGCATTGACTCTGTAGATCACTTTTGGTAGAATGGGCATTTTGATAATATCTATCTGCTTATCCAAGAGCATGGGAGATCTTTCCATCTTCTAAGATATTCAATTTATTTCTTTAGTGTTTTATAATTTTCATTGTAGAGGTCTTTTACCTCCTTGGTTAGATTTATTCCTAGGTATTTCATTGGTTTTAAGGTTATTGTAAATGGAATTGTTTTCTGGATTTCTTTTTTGCATTTACGGTTGGCATATAAAAAAGCTACTGATTTTTTTTAGATTAATTTTGTATCCTGCTACTTCACTGAATTAGCTAATCAGTTCTAGAAGTTTTTTGGGCCTTCTAAATATAGGATCATGTCACCTGCAAATCAAGATAATTTCAGTTCTTTTCCTATTTGAATTCCTTTAATATCCTTCTCTTGCCTTATCACTCTGGGAAGAGTCTCAACTACTATATTGAAAAGGAGTGGTGATAGTGGGCATCCTTGTCTTGTTCCTGATTTTAAAGGGAATTCCTGCATTTTTTCCCCATCAATATGATGTTGGCTTTGGGTTTATTGTGGCCTTAATGTTATTGAGCTCAATTCCTTCTGTTTAATTTTATGCAGTGTTTTAAACATGACTGGGTGTTGGATTTTTTCAGATACTTTTTTCAGCATCTATTGAGATGATCATGTGATTTTTGTCCTTAGTTCTATTTATGTGGAGAATGACATGTATTGATTTGTATATGTTAAACCAGCATTGCATCCCTGGAATGAAACTAATTTGGTCATCGTGTACAATTTTCTTATTATGATTTTGAATGTGTATTGCTAGGGTTTTGTTTAGAATATTTGTATCTATGTTCATCAAGGATATTGGTCTGTAATTTTCTATTCTTGATAGATCTTTATTTGGTCTTGATATTAAGGTGATACTGGCCTCATAGAAGGAGTTTGGAAGAATTCCATCTCGTTCTATTTCATGGAATAACTTGTGAGGTATTGGGTTTAATTTTTCTGTAAAGGTTTTGTAGAATTCAGCTGGGAATCTGTCTGGTCCTGGGCTTTTCTTTGATAGACAACTTTTTATTGCTCTTTCTATCTCTTTGCTTTCTATTGGTCAGTTTAAGTTTTATATATCCTCTTGGTTCAATTTAGGTAGTTTGCATGTGTCTAGAAATCTGTTGATTTCTTTTATGTTTTCCAGTTTATTGGAATATAAATTTTCAAAATAGTTTCTGATGATTCTCTGGATTTCCCCACTGTCTGTGGTGATGTCTACTTTTTCATTTCTGATTTTAATAATGTGGGTTGGTTCTGTCCATCTTTTGGTTAGATTGGCTAAGCACTTATTAATGTTGTTAATCTTTTCAAAGAACCCGTTTTTTGTTTTGTTGATCTTTTGTATTTTTTCTCTATTTCATTGATTTCTACTCTGATTTTAATTATTTCCTGCCTTCTACTGGCTTTGGGATTAGTTTGTTCCTAGTTTTCGAGGTTCTTGAGGTGTGTCATTAGGTTGTTTATTTGGTGACTTTCCGTTTTTCTTATGTGGGCACTCAGTGCTATAAATTTTCCTCTTAAAATTGCCTTCAAAGTGTCCCATAGATTTTGGTATGTTGTGTCTGTATTTTCATGTAATTTTTGGAATTTTTTAATTTCTCCCCTTATTTCTTTTATGATCCAGTCCTCATTCAAAAGTGTGTCATTCAATCTTCATGTATTTTGTAATTTCTTTTGGTCTTACTATTGTTGATTTCTACTTTCATTCCATTACAATCTGAAAAGATGAAAGGAATTCTACTATATTTTTTTAATTTGCTGATATTTGCTTTGTGGCCCAGAATGTGGTCTGTTTTGGAGAAGTTTCCACAAGCAGCTGAGAGAATGTGTATTTAGCTGTTGTTGGTTGAAATATTCTGTATATGTCTATTAGATCCATATGGTTTATCATGTTCTTTAGGTCTGAAGACTCTTTACTCATCTTTTGTCTGGAAGATCAGTCTAGTGGTGTGAGTGGTATGTTGAAGTCTCCCAGTATTACTGTATTGGGTCTATTTGAGACCTAATGTCCCCAAGAGTTTGTTTTATGTAAGTGGGTGTGCCCTCATTTGGGGCATGTTTACTGTCATTACATCTTATTTTTGGATTGTTCTTTCTATTAGTAAGAGATGACCCACTTTCTCTTCTGATAAGTTTTAGCTTAAAGGATGCTCTGTCAGATATGAGCATTGCTACTCCTGCTTGTTTTTGGTCTCCATTCGCATGGTATATCTTTTTCCATCCTTTTGATATCGTTTATCCTATTGATATATCTTCGCCTGTAAGGTGAGTTTCTTGCCAGTAGCATATAGTTGGATTATGTTCTTTAATCCACATTGTCAGTCTATACCTTTTGGGGAGTTTAGACCTTTGATAGTCAATGTTATTATTGAGAGATGATTTTTGTATCCCGTCATTTTGAGTTATATTTTCTGCTTGATATAGTATTATTTCTCCTTTGCTTAGGTGCCCATCTGGTGAAATGCACCCCTCCTCTGGTTCTGGTATTTATTTCTTTTTTCTTCTTTGTGTTTTCTTTCTTTCAGTATTTTTTCTAGTGCCAGCTTAGTAGTCATGAATTCTTTTAGTTTCTGCTTGTTTTGGAAGGTTTTTATTTCTCTGTCAATTTTGAATGATATCTATGCTGGATATAGCAGTCTTGGTTGAAAGTATGCTTTCTTTCAGGGTTTGAAGTACATTATATCAGTCCCTTCTGGATTTCATAACTTGGGTTGAGAAGTCCAGTCCATAGTGATTCTTATTTTTTGCCCCTTAATGTCACTCATTCTTTTGTGATTGATACATTTAAGATTCTTTCTTTGGCCTCTATGTAAGTCATTTTGATTATTATGTGGTGTGGAGAAGTTCTTCTTTGATTTTTTTCTTGTTGGTGTTCTGAATGTGTCCTATGTGGATTTCCAAGTCTTTTTCTATGTTTTGGAAATTCTCTGATATCATTTCTCTGAAGAGGTTTCTAATGCCCTTGGTTTGTGCTTCTAGACCTTCCTCAATGCCTATTATCCATAAGTTAGGTTGTTTCATATTATTTCAGATTTCTTGGATGTTCTAGTCATGTTGTATTGTATTCTATATATTGTTGACAATGTGGTCAGTTTTGAATGAGCTGTTTTCCAAGAATGAGGCTCTATTTTCCATGTGGTCTAGTCTGCCAGATGTGGTTTCTATTGAGATCTTTAATTCATTAATTGTCTCCTTCATTTCTCTCAAAGCCTCTTTTTGGTTCTTACTTAGGGCTTCGATTTCTCTATTCATATGTTCTTTCAATTCCTGTACACCTCTCTGATTTCATTTCTGAGGCCTTTGATCATATTGAAAATCAAAATTCTGAATTCTCCTTCTGGCATTTTCTGCAGCTTATTATTGGTGATCTCCCTTGTTGAGTTGTGGGAGTTTATTGTTTCCTATTTGCTCTTCATTCTCATGTTCTGAGATTTCTCAGGTTTGTATTTCTGTTGTCTTGGCATCCTCTTCCTCTTTGTGTGAGAGTCCTATGTCTATTTGTTGTCCCTTTATAATAAGGCCCATGTTGGGGGTATATATTTGCCTCAATGAATCTATATCACATAATCAGACTTTTGAGTTTATCCCCCAGAACCTCTTTAAAAATATATAGTTTTTAGTTCAAGAAAACAGGAGTCTCTGATAGGATGCAGGCCACTGTGCTCTCCACGCCCAAACTCAGCATGGCCAGAGACTATGATGTTCCATTCCATGCCTGTAGCCTGCTGGTTGGGATTTAATGCCCCACAGACAGCACCTATGAAACCCTGCATAGTGCTGATCTCCAGCCTCTGTGGCCACTGGGCCTAAGCTCAGCAGAGCCAGAGATTACTTTGTTTGAGCTTGTGGCCTGGATGACTGAGCTTTGATGTCTCAGGGATACCACTGCTGATCCACTGGTTACAATCACATGGAGCACTGTCAGCCACTGGGTGCTCACCAGCCACAAACTCTACTGGTGGAGAGAGTGTTGCATTTATAGCCTGTAGCTGTAATCACATGAACCTCTGCTTGCCCCTGGTCTCCCTGCTTTCAGGGCCCAAGCTCTGGCAGAGAGAGATTGTACCATTCTGAGCCTGGGGTATAGGTGGCTCAGTTTTTATCCCCAAGGACACCACTACTGCTGTGGGCAACTGTGATCACATGAAACCTTGTTGGCCTCAGGCCTTGGTGTTTGTGGTGCCCAAACACTGCTGGGCTGGCCGCAAGTTTATAGCCTTCCAATCCTGCAGCATGGTTGGCTGAGTTATTTCGCCCCACAGACACCACTGTTGGCAGCCCTGTGGTGATTTCTGGAAACTCTGCAGGGGTGTAGTGAACTGCCAATCCTAAGTCCTGCCCACCTGAGTGTCCCTAGGGACTGTGCTAATTCACATTTCTGTGGTGACCTACTGTAGCCCCCATCCCCACCTCCACAGGGATGATTTGCCAACTGACAGACACCGTGGGTCTGTTCATTGCCATGTAAATCCCTGTAGCTGTGCAGGCTCCCATTGGGACATTTTGTAAACTTACTGTCTAGACCAGTGCCACTAGGGTCCCTGCAGGAAGGGATGAGTTCAGCTGAAGCCACAGGAGTTTGCTGGGCAGTTTGGCTTGTTGGTCTGTAGATTTTCAGTGGTCTTGAAGAGGTAGGTTATAGCCACTTGGTTCCCTGCAAGAAGGGCCTGTTGTTTCTTTGTTCAAGTTCAACTGCAGCTGCAGGAGTTCACTGGTCAGTTTGGTGGATGGTCTGGGGAGTCACAGTGTTGAAGTATTCAAGCATGGAGAGAAGAATGTCATTGCTTTTGATGTTGTTTTTGTTTTGTTTTGTTTTGTTTTGTTTTGTTTTGCAATCACTGGCTCGACAAGATTTAGCTTCTTCTTTGCTGGAGCTGGCATCTGAAAGCTTCCTGGTCCTGGGAGCCACCAGCCCTGGCTAGAGCTTGACAAGAAGGTGCTTGCCTACACTCTCTACTCACCACATGAGATGCATGGAGCTCTTTTCAGTCCTCTGCTCTCTGCTGCCTCCAAATCAACCATGTTTTGACTGTCTTTCTTCTGTTGAGTTCTGACTGCATTTCTTCTCTTGCCAAGAAGCTATCTTCCCACTGGTTGAGTTCCAAGTCTTAGAGCAACCAAAAAGCACTGTCTTCCTCTATTCCACCATATTTACTCTCCCAAATTCTATATTTAATTGAATAAATTGCTAAAACTTCATCCCTTTTCATTTTGCTGTCTTAATCTCAGAAATTCAGTGTTTTTAAGTTTAGATTTAATTTTTCAATTTCGGTACTAGCAGGGACTCAGGGCCTCTAGTTTGTGCATTCTAACTAAATTAGCCTAATGGTTTTAGTTTACTTAATTAGACTTGGTTTCTATTTAGTTTGGCTGTCCTAAAATTCTTGGGTCTCAGGTTTTATTTGGCATGTGGATGAACTTGGGATATTCTCTAAATTCAGATAGAGTCAGTAGTGCTTAAAAATCCATTTAAAATGGTCTTAACCAGTTGATGCTGTTTGAACATAAAGCCAAAAAAGAAAAGATTACAAGTAGTAACTTGTCTTGGAGAATCAGTCTCTTGGCTACCAAGGCTAGCACCAAGCTGGATGCCAACCTAGTCCTATAGCCCCAGTGGCCTGCACAGTCTTGAGAGAAAGGTGGGTGTGCCCCTGGCCCACTACAAAGCTGGAGATAATACAGGCAGAAAGAAACTGGGGTCTTTCCTGTGGTGCACAGGTCTCCAACTGATGCAGCGGCCCACCTAGAGGCAGCCTTGGCCGGTGTACAGGGCCTTCAGTTTCTACCTTGTGCTGGGTCTCACTGTGGAGGTCTTGGTACTAGGTTCCAAGACAAAACCCTATTCTAACTTTCATGCCTTCTTTGCCACTGGGTGTAGTCCTGCTCCCAGCTCTGAAACCAGAGGCTGGGGAAGTGTGGTGGAGTCTGTCAGCAGAGAGTTCCAGCAGCCGAGTCTGTGGGTATTTTCCTGGCAGTAGAGGTCATGGGGCTTTTCCAAGCACTGAATTTCAAGTCTAAGGCTTGAGCTTCTGTCTCCTTCTCCCAAGTGGGAAGCATCCTTCTCCATGCTGGGCTGCTTAGAGTTGGAAGAGGTCTGATATACACAACTTCTTCCTCAGTATGTCTTTTCCATTTGTTATACTGAAAGCAAGCACTGTGGTCACTCACCTGATTTCCTTAGTTCTGGTGAAGGTAGTTTGGTATGTAAAAAGCTGTTCAACATGGTATGTCTGTGGGGAGACTATCGCTGGAGGAGGATCTTACTCAGCCTACAACTTGATATTTGAAGGTACAAATGCTGTAGACAAATGTAAATGAGTTGATGATTTCATGGATCTCTTCTGTTCTGTAGGTTTGGGCTTTATTAATTAAATGGTTTTTATTTGCTTTTGCCCTATTTGTCTTTCATTTTTTGGCTTATATTATTCTAATATTTATTATATAGATTGGGTGATCATAATTTTTCTTCCATCTCATCTTTTCTAAAAATCATTTTCATCTTCTTATTTTTTACCTCTGGATAAATTCTGAAACATTTTTTGTTTCACTAAAGTGAATGTTCTGCACTATCCAGTCTGTTATTCATTGCTCCTTCTCAAGTTTTAGTTGAACAATTTTATTTTTCACCTTCATGAATTTGGATTTTCTTACCTCCTCCTTTTTATATTCGACTTATATATTTTTGAGAACCCAAATGAAGCACTTTGTGAAAAGAGCTTTCTTCTTGCAGTAAATCTATTTTAGGGAAGGCATTCCTCTGCCTCCTCCAGATGGTCTCCTTTTGACTTACAGTATCTTTTCCACGTCATTCAGAGGAAGCCCCTTCTGCCAACTCTGTGTGTTGGGGCCATCTGCTCCAGACAAAAAGTCCATCCACCATATATCCTGTTTGCTGTGGCTATCTTTCCCAAATCCTTCCCTCAGTGCTCTTGGTTTTAGGGTGTTAGTAGGTTGTTTTGTTGTTGTTTTGTCAACTCCTCCTACATCTACTTCATAGGTTCCTCATGGTTTGGAAAGTCACAAATTGGTCCTCCATATCACTTTCAATACAGTAGAAATTCCCAAGTATCTGACATGAATGACATTTCCCCCATTCCCAGGGACAGCACTGGCATATTACTTTTATATTCTGGAGTCATTTCCATGGCCTTTAGGAGTGGAAGTAAGCTATACTTCTGGTTTTTCTTTTCCCTCCTATAATCGCTCTCTAGGTGGCATGAAGTATCTCTCCCATTCTGGGCACTGTTGAGAAGCTGCTCTCCCAAATCTTTTCCTTCCAGCTACTCCTTTTCGTGGCTCTCCTGGTTTTGAACTCTTCAGTGTCCTACCCTTACTGAGCATTCCCTTTCTTTCATGCATTCTCTAAATCCCTTCCTAACAGCAGTAGCACTCTTCTTCTGCCCTCTCTCCTCTCAAATCTCCCCTTTCCAATGCTGAGGGCTGACATTGTATTGTGAAGAAAATTATAATCATCCAGATGCTTGGCTGCATTAAGCATGTGTTTAGAAGGCAACTCTATACCTGTGAGGAGGGATCCTTCCCACTCATAGAGGGAGCAGAGGTGTCCCTGACCTTATAAAGAAGACTTCTTCACAGGAATATAACCTGATTTTATCCTGTTTTTTTTATTGAAAAAAATATGGTGTCCAGAATTTTTTCTGCTTCTTTTTGTAACACTGAAGTGACTGAAGGACTGAGAACCCAGAGACACAGAAATCTTTAGAGCCTAGAAAAATAGTTGGAGGCACTTTGTTGAAAAACAAAACTTCTTAGTCTCTTTTCCTTTGAATGCTTTTTTATATCATGTTTGCTTGATGACTCTGGGGTTGAATTGAGTATTTAAAAAAAACTGTCTGAAAAGTATATCCAGAAGCAGTCAGGCTTTAGTTTATTCTATGTCTACCCAGTTGCTCTTCTTGTGTCTGCATCTTAGTTGCCTTCCTGAGAAGTGCCTTAGCCCCTGAGTTGAAAACTAGTCACAAAGGCTGAGAAATATGAGTGTTTAAAAGTGCTTTTTTGTGGACATATCTTGCTCACACAGCAATGACAAAGCTCAGGAAAAAAAAAAAAACAACCTCTCTGCCAGTGGTAGGATGCTTGACAAAGAGAAGCAGACAGCCTAATGAGGACCAAGTGGCTGCAATTCGACACGCAGCACGTCTGGAGGAAGAATACCAGTGCCAGGTCATGGCCCGGCTAGTTCCCGGATAAGAAAGGTTGATGATGTAGGACACAGGTAACTGGGCACAGCAAGAATTTCCTCACGTGCTAATGGGGTGAAGCCTTGAGTGCGGATGCCCCTCTCATCCTCCGGCAGAAAGAATTAAGGGGAAGAGAGCCTGAGAGTCAGCTCCTCGACGGATGAATTCCTTGTGGAATGTCAGAACAAGAGAGATGCTGAAGGGAGAACAATTTGTTCTAGCCCCATCTCCATTAAAGTCCTCTCACTTTTACCTCCACCTACTTTGTACTTTTTGTCATGCTGGCTTGATAGTAAACCAAAGTAAAAAGAACCTTAGCAGAATCTGACTATATTCTCAAAAATCTTTGAATGCACACGGGCTCATGTGGTCTGGTCTGGCTCCATGCCGTACAGATAAGGTCAGTTTCTAACGAGAACTTTTTCATTCTGATTACTTTACCAGTTATTCTATGGAAAAGGTTTGAAGGCAAAATTAACCACTTTACCAATGTATCAGATTCATCTTTCAAATGTAAACACTATTCATGATTTGAGATTGACAAGCTTACATCTGCAAAGCTCTAAAGATTGTCATTTTGGGATAGAAAATATCTCATTAATCAGAATGCAAAATAATCCATAGTACTTATATAATGTGTTATTATTTATCAGTATCGAGCAGCTCTATTTCCAAAGGGAGAAACAAAATAATTCCCACCAAGTGAGCATAATATTAATGACAGCAGCATTATAAATAAATTTAAAATGGTGCCAGCAAGCATTTGACAAGAAAAATAAACTAATCCTCTTTTATTTTTCCCCTTCAATGTGCAAAACATGCTGCTATACTTTTATCCACAGACTTTGTTTGAAAATTTTTCAAAACACTAGCCAACCCCACATCAACAAAGGATGGGTACTTGGTTTGGTGCAATTAAGAGATTTTTACAATTTCGACAATGGAAATCTACAGGAAATCAAAAAACCTGGCAGTGCATCAAACAATCCAATTGAAGGGAAGAAACAAGTAGGGTTTAGATGAAATGCTGAAAAGGATGCAATTCTTTTCTGTGATATTAACATTGTGGTGATCTTAGAGCCCCATGAGCATCAATTTCAGGCTCCTTCTTATAAGCTCCCTTTGGACTAGGAATTATTCCAGTATGATGTGAATACCCCTTCACATCCCGCCTTTTCATAATTTAAGTTGGAGCCTGTGTCCCTAAGCAGCTGTGTTGTCATTCTTCAAACAGGACAAATGGGGACACTGAAGGAAGCAGTGGTTATCTGTGTGAAACCACTCAATACTCCTGTACAACGAGAATCATGTTTCTAGCATGAAGTTTGCTATTTTGCACAAGTAAACTGAGTATACTATGAGGATGAGCTCTCTCTTTTTTTTTACTTAGTAATGTTAACTTTAAGGCCTATTCAAGCTGATTTACACACCTGAAAAACAAGTTTTGATTTATAATGAAATCTGCCACTATATTGTACTGGGCCAAGAAATGGGCTTTATAATTTCAGTATTTTCTCCAATGCTCTATCTGATGGATACCGTTTTATTTATTTATTTATTTATTTTTTCTTTTGCGGTACCGGGGATTGAACCCAGGGGGTTCTACCTCCGCGCTACACCCCCGGCCCTATTTTTTATACTTTATTTTTTTGAAACCAGGTCTCACGAAGTTGTGGAGGGACTCACTAAGTAGAGAGAGAGAGAGAGAAAGAGACAGAGAGAGAGAGAGAGAGAGAGAGAGAGATGAGACTGGCTGCGAACCCGGATCCTCCAGTCTCTGCCTCCCAAAGTACTGGGATTACAAGCATGCGCCACCACGCCCAGCGTGATGGATACCGTTTTAAAAGAGAGATGTTATGTAACTATGAAATGCCAAGTTCACAAGTGGGAATGTTAGCTTACATAGATTAATTCTAGGATACTTCTTGGTATTTTTAATTGTGTTTTGAAGAAATTTTTTTATGTTCTCAAAATTACATAGATTTAACACAATCCCAAGCTAAATTCCACCAGTATTTTTTTCTTTTTTGGTAGCTATCAATGAGCTGATTCTAAATTTCACATGGAAAGGCAACAGAATTAGGAAAGCCAAAACAATTTTGAAAAAGAACAAGTTGGAGGACTCATACAATCTGATTTGAGATTTACCATAAAACTATAATAATCAAAGCAGTGTGGTATTGGTGAAAGGGTAGACACAATGACCAGTAGAACAGCATTAAGTCCAAAGAAGATGACCCACACACATTAGAACTATTGATTTTTGGCAAGGATGCAAAGGAAATTTAAGTGAGGAAGTATAGTATTTTCATCAAATGATGTTGAAAGAATTGGATATTTATATGAAAAGCTAAACTTTGATCATTCTTTATGCAAAAATTATCTCAAAATGGATCATAGACTTAAATATAAAATCTGAAGCTGTCCAATTCCTAGAGAAAAAAATTAAGAAAAATCTATGTGACTTTGAGCCAGGCAGATTTCTTAGATACTACATATGAAGCAACAAAAGAAAAAATGATAAATTGGATTTCATTAAAGCAAAAGCCTGTTTTGTCAGAAATGTTGCTAAGGCCCTCCGCAACTTAGTGAGACCCTATTTCAAAATAAAGAGTAAAAAATAGGGCTGGGGGGGTGTAGCTCAGAGGTAGAATGCCCCTGGGTTCAATCCCCAGTACCACAAAAAAAGAAAAGAGAATGAAAATCTGCAGACTTCATGAAAATATCATTAAAATATATATTTAACAATAAACTTTTATCCAGAATATATGAAGAACTCTTAAAACTCAGTAAGAATAGATGGCCAATAAATATATAAAAAATGCTCAATATCTTGAGCCATCAAGAAAATGCAAATCAAAACCACAATGATAAGCCATTTCATCCCAGTTAGAATGTCTATTATCAGAAAAACAAAAAATAACAAATGCTGGTGAGGATGTGGAAAAAAGGAATGCTTATACACTATTGGTGGGAATATAAATTACTATAACCACTATGGAAAACTATAGATGTTCCTCAAAAACTAAAAATAGAACTACCATATGACCCAGCTATCCCACTATTGTGTATATATCCACAGGAAGTGAAGTGAGTATGCAGAAGAGGTACCTGAACGCCTATGTTGATTGCAGCTCTATTCTCAATAGCCAAGACATGGAATCAGCCTAGGTGCTTGTCAACAGATGCATGGATAGAGAAAATATGGTATATGTATACATTGGAGTATTGTTATTCCATAAAGATGAAATCATATCATTAACAAGAAGATGGATGGAACTGGAATAAGCCAGACACAGAAAGAGAAGCATCACATATCTTATGTGGCAACTTCAAAAAAAAAAAATAAACGAAGACCTGAAAGTAGAAGAGGGCCTATTAGGGGTTGGGAAGGGGACTGGGGAGGGCTGAGTGAGAGTGAGAGAGAGAAGGAAGGTGGAGGAGATATTAGAAAAAGGGTGGATAGAAAAATTTTTTCAACTCAGTAAGAAAACAAAGAATCCATTTTTCAAATGGACCAAAAAAAATTGTATAAGGACATCACCAAAGAAGATACATGGGTCACAGATAAGCACATGAAGTATTGTTCAACATCATTAGTCATTAGGGAAATACAAATTAAAAGCATCATGAAATATCACTATAGACTATCAGAATGGATACAATTTAGAAAGTACTGACAATACTCTGGGCGAGTCAACATTCAGAGCAAATGGAGCTGGTGGTGATTCAGTATAGTACAGCCACTGTGGAAGACAATTTGCCAGTTTATTTAAAAGTTAAATGTAGTCAGGTGTGGTGGCACACACTTGTAATCCCAGTTCTTGGAAGGCTGAAACAAGAGGATCGCAGGTTTGCAACCAACCTCAGCAACTTAGTGAGGCCCTGTTTTAAAATAAAATAGGGCTGGGGTGTAACACAGAGGTAGAAAGCCCCTGGGTTCAATCCCCAGTACCAAAAAATAAAAATAAATAAATAAGTAAGTAAGTTAAACGTATACTTAGCATATGACCCAGGAATCTCAGTACTAGGTATTTACCCAAGAGAAATAAAAAGCTTATGTTTACACAAAAGCCTGTACATAAATATTTATAGTAACTTTATTCATAATCACCAAAGACTAGAAACAACCCAGATGTCCTTCAACTGCTGTATAGATAAAAAACAAACAAACAACAGTAACAACAAAAATGTGCTGCATGCAATTGAATTCTATTCAGCAGTAAAGAGGAATGCACTATCAATCCACTTAACAATGTCGAGGACTCTTAAGTGCATTTTGCAAGCTGAAAGGAAATGTGTTGGGAGCCATCTTGGCCAACGTGATGAGGTCACCATTTTGGACTGGCTTAACCATGTATACAGACATGCCAAGTGGAAATTGTCTGCAAGAAGACAAGCTTCCTTGGACCAGATGGGACCCAAAGGTGGACTTTGATGACCTCCCATTCTCCCTGAAATGTTTACCTTGACACTCCCTAAACTTAACTTGTGATTGCCACACCCTAGACTTAGCTTGTGATTGCCACACTCTAAACTCAGCTCTGACTGCCTTTTCCTAAAACTTAGCCTGTAACCCTAAACTTAACTCGTGACCTCCTTGGCTGCAGGAGGACAGGAGAATTGCCTGGCTCCTCTTCGGCTGACCCCAATATTAAAAATAATTTTGGACCCAGACTCATTCATGTAAGGGACTTCAGCAAGCAGCAAACGTGGCACCGAGACCATCACAGAGATGGCCTCAAAGACTATATGCTGTTTGACTCAGTTTTTATGACATTCTGGAAAAGGCAAATCTATGGAAATAGAAAACAAATAAATGGTGGGCAGGCTTTGGGGTTGAGAGCAAGTTTGGCTACAAAGGAATGGGGGGGATTACTTTGAGGATCTGTCCTGTGTCTTGATTGTGGTTATATTCCACAACTGTATGCATTTATCAAGACTTTAGAACCATATACCCAAAGGGAACAATTTCACTGTATGTGTCTTTTTATACTTTCATTGTTGCATTGTGATTATACATCATCAGGAGGTTCAAAGTCATACAAACATGCAAACAGGTCTTGGTGTGTTTCCCCTCAGGTTCCACCCCATTACCCATGCCTCCCCATACACAATAGTGAGGTTGGAAGTGATGCCTGCATCCATGGCGTGGCATCATTTGAACTGTTTCACTCATTAGTTATTCCCTTTTACCTCCCACTCCCTCCGCCTATCCCCTTCCACTATTCTACTGGTCTCTTTTGTTTCCTATTTTCTCTCTAGCTTCCACATGGTAGAGAAAGTACAAGAGAATGAAGCTGTACATAGAGTTAAAAATAAAATCATATTTCTCCTTGAATGTAAAGACTCTGGCTTCTATTTCATCTGAGTCCCATATAGTGAACACATGTGTTTAATGCTTGCTTAAAGTACATTTTCCTTGCATGAGGTCATAGTAAGAGGTCTATAGCCAGAACACCTCTGTGTTCTTGAGACTACTAGATTTATATTTATCAGATATTTTTAATGCACATAGGAAAAGAAAGAAAGAAAAAGAGATCATTTATTAAAGCATCCCAAGACATTCCCCAGAATTTTTTCTTATGTAACAAAGAAAAAGTTTATTTCATAACGTGTCTGCATAAACAAGAGCTTTTGCCCCAAATGAACCAAAGTTGCCTTTTTTTTAAAAAAAAGGGAAGAAGTAACAAGAGAAATGCATATGACCCCTTAAAATGCATTTCTCTCCCTCTCTGTTTGAAAATGTGACAGCCCCTTGCCTCCAGCACCTCAGCTGTGCGATCGGATTGTGGAAGGATTATTAACGAGAGCACCCCCATTCTCTTTTCAAACCCACATAATACCAGTTGAAAAAATAGCCCTGCTGAAAGAATATTACACATCTTTCACACTATACTTGGAGATTTCTGACAGCCAGATCCAAAAAAGCACAACACTCTGTAGTCTATGTCAACCAGAACAACTCCTTTTTACATAGAATCAAGAAGCAGTGCCCTTTTTCCCGTAGAGAGTCTCCCAGCTAATAATCCCCAAGTCAAATGTGTCAGGGGAAACTACATCTTGCCGGGGATTCGGATGTAGTTAATGTAAAGACACGCTACTGTTGTTGCTGTGCTTATGGTGGTGACAATCTAAAAAGTTCTCATGACAGCAGAAATGACACTTTTGACATGCTATATATAGAGACAGAAGTGTACAGTTTAGAATCTGCAATGGATCGTGACTCAGTCTGCTTGTTCTCACACTTGGTAGTGTTTCTTGGCACACACCAGCTCTGCCAGTAACAGACCTCCTGAGCTGATCCTCATTATCACCATGGCACCAAATCAACCCCCATTCAGCTCTCTCTGCTTTTAAGAAAAGTATCTTAGAGCTTTACATCAATGTCATGTCAGAGAACTCCGGAGCTCCTTGCTTGGGATTTGCAATTGCGAATGGAAAAGTAAGCCAGGAAGTCAAGATGCATGTGCGGCCACAAAGGAAAGCTTCTACCCCTAATATCCACTCCACAGGGCTAACCAATATCAGGGAAAAAAATCTTGTGTCTTTGGGGCAATGACCTTCACTAAATCAGTAACAATCAGGTTTTCCATCCTTCTGTTCCACCTTCGGTCTTCACCATGAAGGATGGAAGGAAACCCTCCCAACTTTACTTTCATCTGAAAGGCCACTCATCTTAGCCATCCTGGCTGCTTTTTAGAGTAATGGAAAAAATTCTGAGCAATGGAAAATATCCTGAGGCCATGATGGTTCCTGGGAATAAGACAAGCAGAAAGAGATTGAAGAGAGAAGGCAATTGAAAGCTCAGACGCAAGGCAGGAACAGCAGAGAGGCTAACGGGACCCCGTGGAGAAGAGTTCATTGTTTGGGCGGACAGGAGAACACGTGTCGAGAATTTCATCAGGGTCTCAGAACTTTCATCTCAGTGCCGTTCTCTGCATTTTGGATAAATACATGTTCCGTCCTTCGTTTCCAGCTCCCTGCGTATCTCCGAGGCATTTTCCATAGAGAGGACAAGTGCTCTTCACCTCCACCCCACGTTGTGTGGCACCGCAACTTTCCTACTGCCACCAAAGGTCTTCTTCCCTTGCCTCAGGGCAGCAACATATAAGCTCCACATGACGCCCTCCCAAAACAAACAAAAACCCCACAGACTGAGCAATTCTGTCTGTCAATCCCTGTGTTCCATATACCTAAAAACTATTAGCGTGTAAAAGAACTAATAAAATTTAGGTGTGTTTTGTGTTTTCTGTCTATCCATTAAAGAAGCTTGATCATTGTATATAATTTGTTTTGTTCTAAAGTATTTTAAAAGAAAAACATTATTAAAGTGACACAACATGTTAATTTTAGAAGAAGAGAAGAAACAAAATTCTGTTATTCTGCTATACAAAATAAACTATATTACCTTTGTTTTATTTGCGGTACTGGGGATTGAACCCAGGGGCATTCTACCTCTGAGCTACACCCCCAGCCCTATTTTTTTCTTATTATTCTTTTATTCTGAAACAGGGTCTCACTAAGTTGCAGAGGGCCTCACTAAGTAGCTGAGGCTGGCCACAAACCTGTGATCCTCCTATCTCAGCCTCCCAAGTACTGGGATTACAAGCTTGCCCCACCACGCCCGGCTTATATTACCTTTTTATATATTATATACTAATGTATATTATGTACCAATGCTTGTTTCATTTAATATAATAAACCTTTTAGAATGCATAATAATTAGTCTTGGGCAATTTATGCTGCAGTACAAAGATCCCAAATCCTAAGTGGTTTAATACTACAAATGCCTATTTCCTGTCCATGTTACATATCCTGAACAGGTCAATGGAGGGTCCTACACTACCCACCAATCAGGCACTCAGGCTGACAGATTCTCCCTCATCTTTACAGTATTTGGAAGTCCCTGTTTCCTCAATTGCCAAGGAAAGAGAAGGAAGAGATTGGAAAATCTCACAGGACTTTTATTGGCCTCGGTCTGGAGTGGCATGTGGCATGCCTTACTTCCCCATTTTATTTTATTATTTTATTTTATTTTATTATTTTATTTTATGGAACTGGGGATTGAACCCAGTGGCATTCTACCTCTGAACTACACCCCCAGCCTTATTTTTTATTCTTTATTTTGAAACAGGGTCTCTCTAAGTTGCAGAGGGCCTCACTAAATAGCTGAGGCTGGCCACGAACCTGCGATCCTCCTGTCTCGGCCTCCCAAGTACTGGGATTACAAGTGTGTCTCACCACGCCCAGTTTACTTCCCCATTTTATTGACCAGAATGAGTTAACATGACCCTATCCAATTGTGAGGGGGACAGGAAATGAAAGGAACAAGTGAAACATGTAGTAGACATTACTGATCCTGCCATATCAATAAATTTGTGTCTGACTCACAATTTTTATTGATTAAAGAATTTTTAAGTGGATACATCATAATCTGTTAACCAACTGTAGTTGAACATTTAGGTTGTTTTGGTTTTTTACTATATGAACAACTGTGATATATATTCTTCTATCTACATCTTTGAGTACTTTTCTGATTGTTTCTGTAGGATAAATCTTTGTAATATGAATTGCTAAGTCAAGGCATTTACACAAATTTAAGGTTTGTATAATGTCAAAATACCCTCCAGAATGAATATCCAAATTTATACTGCCACAATAGCAGTGAATGTGCTCATTTCTTCATACACTCACCAACAATATTATTCATTTTCAGTTTTTGCCAGCAAGATGAGGCTGGGGAGTAAAAGGACCTTCATTGTTTTAGTTTTTGTTTCTTTGATTCTTTAGTCTATACTTTAAAATGGTCCATTGTTCTAGAAAAATAATTCAGGACAATTTAGAATTTCAGGTAGGCCAATATAACAATTTATATGAAGTGAGAAAATTAAGTAATTTACATATAAATTATTATGATCAAAATATTATTATTTTTAAAGTACGTGTTAAATAATTCAGCTACTTATAGCTAAAAAGCAAATTCAGTTTCCTAAAGTTTGGAGGCAGTTATTTTATAATCTTCTAAATTTGGCCAGCATTTCTTTACAAAATGTAGCCAATCCAAAAGGTACAAGATTGTAGTTATGTAGGATGAGTACATCTATAGATCTAATGTACAGCCTGAGGATTTTGGTTAATAATTTCATATTGTAACTGGGAATGTGTTAAGTGAATAGATTTTAGGTGCTTTTAACACACACACACACACACACACACACACACACACACAAACAAAAAAAGTAATTAAATGATGTGATGGATATATTTGTTTGACTACAGTAATCATATAACAAAACATCAAGTAATATACCCTAAATATATAATAAAATATATTGATATATGAAATCATTAGTCATTTTCATCATTATAATTTTTAAAAATGAATTTAATATAGATGAATTCAACATTTTGGGGGCTCAATAATAATACTTCAGTCCAGAGGTCTGTTAATCAATTGTCTGAATTAAAGTATATTGAAATATTTATAACCCAATTCTTGATAAAACCATAAAAATCATTAACTTATGAAAGAAAAACTTACTTTTTTAGTTAAATTTTCAAAAATAATATACACAGAAAATTATATTGACCACAATGAACAAAGTAAACATATTGGATCAAAATCTTTGATATATAAATGTAAATAAATGTTACTAAATTAACAAGCACACTATTGACTTGAAGGGTGGTGGTTGGTCCTTTCTGCTTTTCCTCACTTTTTTCTTACCTCCAATATTCAATTTTCTCATTAAATTATGGGGTGATTTTATCGTGATTATGAGCCATGGAGAATGATCTACTGTGCGTCATTGTTACTGGGGTGTTCTTGTATTTTCTCGCTCACATCTTAGTATTTCTGGCATCACGGTGAACTTTGCAGTGGTGGTTACTACGAAGCAGTCAGGACTTTGAGTCATTGTCACCACATTCTTGTCAAAACTTAGAGAATGGGTGAAATATTTGGAAGAAAGTCATAGAGACCACAGCGGAGCGTTACCAACACTTGACAGCATAGAGGACAATATTGTGTGGGGGAAATAACATCAAAATTCTGAGTATGTGAGAAATAAGACTGGTAATACAAGGCTTTAAGAATACCTTATCCAATTTATTTGCTGATGTGTACGGAGGGGGGGGATAATTGGGGATTGAACCCAGGGGCATTTTACCTCTGAGCTACTCCCCCAGTTCTGTCTTATTTTTAATTTTTTTTTGAATCAGGGTCTCACTAAGTTGCAGAGGGCCTTGCTATACATTGCTGAGACTGGCCTCAAACCTGTGATCCTCTTGTCTCAGCCTCCCAAGTACTGGGATTACAGGTATGTGCCACCATGCCTGGCTTGCTGATATTTTTATTTTCCTGTAGATATAAAAGTGATGTATGATGAAAATCTATGTCTATATCTGAGTGACAGAATGTTCTATCTAAGTTTAATAGCAACATTTCTCCACTTTGCAACTGATGACTACTTGAAGTAAATAAGAGTTATAGGGAAGAAAAGAGGCTGAAAATCTAAAGGCTTGAAAGAAGAGGAAAGTTCCTGGAAGAGGTAGAGGTGGATAAGAGAATGAAAACAAGGAGATGCCTGGAGAAACAAGCTGGAATTCTTTCTCTGTGGGAAGAAAAAGAGAAGGTGAATTTTTTTCTTTTAATAGTTTGATGTTCTTTACACCCACCTCCCACTCATGCTGCTGCAGAAATCCAAGTGTCTCCCGAGAGGAAGTGGTGATCATGTTGCACACGGTACTTAAAATCCCTTCATCAACAGGATGAAGAAAAGATTTTGAATCAGCTATACATACCCTGCTAGGCCATCGCAACTCATAAATCAGTGAATAAATTCCTTTGGAGCAGAACTTCTCTGATGGCTTACATTTTGTGGGTAATTTTTTTCTTCCTTTTAACTAACCTTCAATAGACATCTCTCACTTCTGGTATGTAGGATGACTTTTTCCCAAATTTCCCTTGATTTTGTGAATTTCCCATAAAAGTAAACTGTGAAATATTTCCAGTGTCTCCTTTTCCTTCTTGTAGACCCTTATTTGTTAAATTCATTTCCACAGTGGCATGTAAATACTACTTGGGCTCATTTGATCCATTGCTCAGAAAAGCTTTCTGAGCCTTAATAACGTCTTCACTTCTGCTAGATATTGTGGTGTGTGGTGCTGACACACTTAGAAAGTTTGTGGTCTTTCCCAGCACCTGCTTTTTCAAATATGCAATTGAATTTTTCACAGTTGAACTCTAACATTTCTCTTCTAACTGAGTGAAGTTTCACAACACATTTGAAGTATTTCTGAGGCTGGGCATATGTTCCTGTTTATCCAACACAAAGCAGAGGCCTCTTTGAACTTTCATCTCCTGATAATGTGCCTCATATTTTAACATCATAACATTCTAAGATTGGAACTGTTCGGAGCCGTTTGTGCTTTCCAAAGGATTTTCTCCTTTATCTCTCCTAGGTTTCTCTCCTCCCTCGTTTTAAACAGCTGTCTAAGAGCCGCCATAGTAGAACGATTTTGTGGTCAATGCCAATAAACTTTTGATATGTGCCCTCTATTTTCTCAGTGGAAAATTTTCTGAGCATCTCTATCTTCACATATTTAAAATCCTACATGACCTTATGAGTTCTAATATGCCATTGTGGTGTCAGGAGCCCCGTCTATGCCAGATGGCTTTGCTCTCTGAAGTGAACCCCTCCATTTTTTCCTCAAATGTATTTCCAGCACTTCTCTCCATTCTGTTACTGACTGGTGCTGCTTTCATGGGTCATGGGAGGCCAGCATTGCCACAGCCCCAACTGCATCAGGAACTGGAAGGACATGGGTGCAGGCTGAATACTCTAACATATCAAAGCTCATCTGGAATCTCTGTCTGGTTTGACTTTTTATCTTTTGTGGTGTTTTAGATTTTTTTCTTATCTGGCTCAGAGAAACCTGAAAATGACTTTTCGTTGGCTCTTTAACACCTTCTTTACACGCTAGGAGAATATTATCCAGGATGCATTTGGCCCCCTATCTGTCATGCAACCTTGGTGAGATATTTCTCTGGAGTTCCTCCAAAGCTGAAGGAGCCCACATGGCATTCTTTTACACCTCCGGGAAGAAAGGAGGTATTCAAACTAGAGAGCTCACTGGCTGTTTTCTTGGTTGGCTCCAAAGAACTAGCTTTACTTGAGTGTTAGCACCTTATGCTAAGAAAATATTACCTTCTCAGTTCCTCTTTTTAGATAGACTTTGATCTACATTTTTCTCTATTTTTTGTCTCTTCTTACCTCTGCTTGTGAAAGAACATAACTCTCACATGAGTTCTAGCAGAATGGATAAAATAATGGTTTTAAGATACAGCAATTATTTACGTTATATAAATCAAAACTTGAACCTTGTTGTTAAAAGTATTATTAGAACCTCCAATTTTAATGAAATTTATAATTAAAGTACCTCATGTGAATTGATTTTCTTTAAAACTAATGCTGTCTGCACTATTAATTATCTTTAAGTTCTTTATAAAAAGAGAAATTTATAAATCCAAGATGGCATCATAATCATTTACTCAATGAAAGGGCAAAAATGAACTTCTCAACAATATATATTCTTCTCCATCTATATTTAAAAGCTAGTTTTTTATGCCTTATATCTGTGATTCTGCTTCTGTTTGTAGAGAAGAGAGTAGAAGTTAATTTGTTTAATATAAACATTACAAACTAAACAATTGGGCTTTCTGAATCTACTTTGAAGCTAAAATACATGAGTGAGTATCTACACTGGTATCATTAACTAGGCAAGGCTTCTGTAAATTTTAATTAGAAAAATGATGCAATTTTACATATTTTCCCAAGCACCTTATTCTATTTGATCTTCTGGGTACAGACTGGGTATTTTATGAATAACAGAAATTTATTTCTCATAGTTCTGGAAGCTAGAGGACCAAGATCAAGGGGCGAGCAGATTCAGTGTCTGGTAAAGGCCAGTGTTCTGGTTCATAAAATGACCATTTTTTTCTCTGTATCCTTATATGGCAAAAGAGGCAAGGGAGCTTTCTCAGCCCTCTTTTTTAAAGAAATTCATCCCATTTATGAGAACTCCACCCTCACAACCTAATCACCTCCCCAAAGTCCCACCTAATACCATCACCTTTAGAGTCAGGATTTCACAATGTGAATCTGTGGGTTTATAGATATCCAGACCATAGCACCCAGAGATCCAGTGCAGCAGAAAAATCTAGTCCTAAGAAAATTTTGACCTTAATTTGGTTGTTTAAAACAATAAAGTATTTTTAAATAAAGAGTGATATCAAAGCTGGGCATGGTGGTACACACCTGTAATCCTAGTACTTGGGAAGCTGAGATAGGAGGATCATGGGTTCAAAGCCAGACTCAGCAATTTAGCAAGGCCCTTAGCAACTTTAGCGAGACCCTGTTTCAAAATTAAAAATAAAAATTAAAATAGGGCTGGGGTGTAGCTCAGAGGTAGAACACCCTTGGGTTCAATCCCTAGTAACACACACACACACACACACACACACACACACACACACACACCAACTCATATAACTTAGAAATCCTACACAAAAGGTTTCTCCAGGTCTATGGTCAATGGTTATGTTAAGCATGGAAATCTATTTATTCTCTTCAGTTTTCACTATATTCAAGATTTTTCATAAGTTTTAAAATAATTAATTATGTTTTAAATCAATAATTTCAGAAGTACTCATTAAAATAGATCAAGATTTCCATTCCCATTTTTCTGGATAATCATTTATGGAGTATGACCAACTATTCCTCTTTATTCTAATTTTTCTTTTCTGATTTCTCACACCTTTGCCATATATTTATTTATTTATTCAGCTATTAAGCATCTCTAAAAAGTTTAAAAATTTTTAGGATGAAATAATCTCTTAAATAACTTGAGTGGAGTCGACTTAAGTGTCCATCAGTCAATGAATGGATAAAGAAAACACGGTATACATACCAATGGAATATTATTTGGCCTTAAAAAGAATGAAATCCTGTCATTTATTACAACATGAATGAACCAGGAAGACATTACATTAAGTGAAATAAGCCAGTCATAGAAAGACAAAGACCACATGATCTCACTAATTTTTGGAATCTAAAAAAGTTCAACTCAGACTTTTAACTGCTAGAGACTAAAATGGTGATTACCAGAGGTAAGGGTAGTGTGGGAAGATTGGAGAGGTGTCAATTAAAGGACACAAAATTTCAGTTAGATGAGAGAAATAAGTTCTAGAAATCTATAGTACATCATGGTATCTAATTTATTGCTAATAACAATAAATGTTATACTTGCAAATCACTAAGAAAGTAGATTTTAAGCATTCACACCACAAACACACAAAAAATCAAATCAAAACAAAACAAATGTTACAGATGTGAAGTATCTTTGTTTGGTTTAGACATTCTAGATGTAAACATATAGCAAAACATCATATTGTATGCCACAAGTACATAAAATTTTTGTTGATGAAAACAAATAAATAAATGAATATATGCCAAGTTAGTTGAGCTTAAGAGTATTTACCTTTACCATTTCCTGTGATTCATACAACCTGTGTATCACTGGCCCTTCCAAAGGGCTTTTCATTGTATAAAGTAACTGAATGCTGTAAAACCACTGACTATGTGTGCCATCCTGCAATGTACAAAATTATGAAGTATTTGAAAAAGTCTGCTAATTCAAATAATCTTCCTGAAAAGAGTTACTTGAAAAATAAATACATAAAAACTTAGAAAGGAATCAGAATTAATAATTGAGGAGTGACTGGTGATTATTCAGTCAAACATGTAGTGGTCCAAAAATTATTGGACTTATAATTAAAGGCACATTGTTCAAAATAGTATTTTGGTATTAAGTAAGTGAAACTAAACATTCAGAGTGTATTAATAAAGATGATGAAGGGCAGTGAAGGAGGAGGGGTATAGAGAGAAATAGAACTTTTATAAGTCCCATGTCTTAAGTAATAAACCATTCAAAAGGTGAGATTGTTGCTTATTTTTACTTTTTATTATGTTTTTTCAAGTTATAGGAGTAGTTTACCATAGACCACTTAATAAAAAGCTTCTTTTCACTGCTGTAAAGGTTTTCCTCTTTATATAATTTTGGTTTCCAATTTTGAGATGAGCTAGTTATATACATTTATTTCAGATATTATGTGATATATTCAGCAAAATGAAATTCTTTTCTTGGTGGGAGGTGAGGGTGCTGGGGATTGAATCTAGGGCCTTGTGCATGCTAAGCATGTATTTCTACCACTGAGTTATGCACACAGCCCTTACAAAATGAAATTTTAACATTCCTCAAAATATATAAAACTTTGAACAGGGCATACTTGTAATCCTAGTGCTTGGGAGGCTGAGACAGGAGGATTGCAGGTTCATGGCCAGCCTCAGTAACTTAGTGAGGCCCCCGCAACTTAGTGAGACCCTGTTTCAAAAATAAAAAATATAATAGGGCTGGGAGTGTAGCTCAGAGGTAGAGTTCCCTGGGTTCAATTCCCAGTAACACCCCCCCACACACACACACAACATATCTTTGGATTTTTTTAAATCAAGATTCAATAATGAGAACCAAAACCAAAGTTTACTTTGTAATTTCTTCCACCCAAGCACCTTTTGTTAAAGCTGATAATTATAGATAAAATGGTCAAAATATTAACAAATCAAGAAGGAAAGGAACTAATTCATGGATCAAGGATGAAAGCATGATTGTGTATGTTGGTTTTGTTTATGATATTACTGAGATTCTAAGATTGTGGGGAAAATGAATATTACTGGGGTAAAAAGTTATCATCAAACCAGAGGAAGGAGAAGGAACCTGACTAGTCTCTGCTGAAAGATTCAGCCCCTGTGTGTGTGAGAGGAGAGGGGAAGGACCGGTAATGGGCCACCAGCTGCCTCTCTTCCCATCCGAGTCCCAGCCTGTCTTCCAGAGATTGTCCTAATTCCCCTAGATTCAGTATCTGTGCTTGGAAATTTGTTCTTTTTCTCTAGTCCATATCACAGACATTATAATCATGTACTGAGCTGGAAGATAAGTTACGTGAGCTGCTTTTGAGCCATTATCTTCCTAATAACAGGAAGGCACTGAACATAGCCTAGAAAACTGCAGAATGAACAGCACGGAAAGCAATGGTTTGCTTCTTGCTAAAGCAAAAACCTCACTGGGATTTGAAAGAATATGAAAAAATCTTCAAAGAAAAAACACAGTTTCAAGGATCTTGAGCAGGATCCCAATTCCACATGCGTGTTGTCATTTTATTTTTAAAGAAACAGAGGAGAAACTGACTATTCAAGTATAGGAGGCAACTGGATTCTCAGTAAACATCATGTAGAAACTTATCTTTATTTACATGTATCAGGAATAATGATGAAATGCTAAAGATGGAGTGTTCAGCGATGAGTTGAGAAATATTCTTTGTATATTTGAGGCTGCCTAATCACACTTTTGAGGTATTTTGAAATAATAGTGTAGGGAACTTAAAAATAAAAATGTTGCTTGTTGAAAGGCTATATAAAAACATTTTTAAAAGAACATTCCAGCCTATTCAAGAATTTGTAGCATTTTAGTACCAGACAAAAATATGGAAAAATCACAAATTAACTTCAATATATTGACTGATTCATTAAAGCAATACATATATATATTTTTAACTGCCATTGACTATGTTAGGTGTTGAGGTTCAGTCTCTGCCCACACAAACTGGTACAACTATAACAACAACAACAACAACAAAAGGAAAAAAAAAACCCTAAATGTACAAGATCCATCACAAAAAGAAATTATCCAAAATAATGGCACTATTATTGGGGGATTGAGTTTTGGGTGATCTTTCCCCCTTTCCTCCCTTTTCTGAGTTTCCTACAAGGTGACTATTATACTTGAAGCACCCTTAAGAACCACTGACTGGGGGCACTATGCTAAGTGCTTATAAATATTGCCTCATCAATCTAATGATTAATAACAATCCTTATTTTATACTTACAGAAACCAACACTTAAAAGAATTAAAAATCATGCCTCAGGCACGTATCATAGAGTAATTTGAAGCATGGTTGGTTTCATTTTAAAAGCTCACAGCCATTATAAAGTTTTAGAAAATCATAGAAAAACTTTTAAAACTGTAGAATTCCCCCAGAATATGATGTAATATGTTAAAAACTAAAGTAAAATTTGACAGGAATTTAACTTTGTATAAATTTAATATTAAAAGAAATACAGCAGGCGGACATGGTGCCACATACTTGTAATCCCAATATTTGGGAGGCTGAGACAGAAGGATCACAGGTTCGCAGCCAGCCTCAGCTACTTGTGAGGACCTCTGCAACTTGGTGAGACCCTGTTTCAAAATAAAGAATAAAAAATCAGGCTGGGGGTATAGCTCAGAGGTAGAGTGTCCCTGGATTCAATCCCCAGTACCACAAAAAAGAAAGAAAGAGAAAGGAAGGAAGGAAAGAAGGAAGGAAGGGAGGGAAGGAGGGAGGGAGGGAGGGAGGGAGGGAGGGAGGGAGGGAGGCAAAAGAAAAGAGAGACAGCAATTCCTTGTTTTCTTTAAATCAACTCACTTTCCAACTATTCCCTTTCCATTGGCTGTTGGGCAACATGCCTGTCAGTTTTGGTTTTTTTTGTTTTTTTTTTTGCGGTACTGGTTTTTGAAGTTCCTTCACCCCCAGGTTGCACCAGGGATCCAATATTATAAATAAATTTCAAGGCATTTGGGGGATCCTGTGGACATTGGTTGTCTGTCTCCACTGGTTAGTACTGAAATGTCTCTTGTCTAAACCATACAATCCATTCAGGTCAGGGCAACTCTGCAGCTTTTTTAAAAATCATATTTCAGGCATAATATCTGGAGATCTCTAGAGAGACTGGGAAAATGACAGCTATTCCTCTTCAGAGTCTTACAATCTCCTTGGAGCATTCTTAGAAAATAGTGAGTAGGTCCTTTGTCGCCCAAAACAAATGTAAAATTTAAAACCCCCGCTAGTGCTGGATGAGACTACCATTTCCCCCATACCTTTGTGTACCCTTGTGAGAGATAAGAGTTAACTTTTTTTTTTTTTTGCGGTACTGGGGATTGAACCCAGGGGCATTCTTCCTCCGAGCTATACCCCCAGCCCTATTTTTTTTTACACTTTATTTTGAAACTGGGTCTCACGAAATGCAGAGGCCTCACTAAGTAGCTGAGGCTGGCCATGAACTCGGATCCTTCAGTCTCTGCCTCCCAAGTACTGGAATTACAAGCGTGCGCCACCACGCCTGGCAAGAGTTAACTTTTCTAAGACTGATCCCCTGTTAGCCTGGCTTACCAAAGAGAGAGCTAGACTCCCGCAAAACTCCTCAAAAACTGGCTGTGCGACCTGTGTTTAGAGCAATCAATCACAAGTCAGTCACAAGTTCTAGACCCCAGTTCTTCTCCCCATAATGCCAGTTGAGAGGCCAGTGTTTCCTCAACCATGAAGGACGATGGGGCGAATTCCTTGCTAACTTGCTACAACATGCAGCTATAAGTGCAAGGCACAGATCCCACCTACCTGACTCTCAAGAAAGGGGCTGGCATTCTTCCCAACCATGAACACCAAACTAGCAGCTTAAAGCTGTCGAAAGATTCTGCTTAGTGTGCTGCTCTTACATACTGGCGTTCATTCCCCCAGGGAAGGGGTTGGAATTTCCCTGATGCTGCAGTAGCAGAGATCACAGCCTGACAATCTGAGTCCCTTTTCCAGACACAGGAGTTAGGCTCTACTTGATTGCTGCAATGGTGCCCGAGAGCACCTGTTACTGCCCCTGCCCCTTGAATATTCTTCAGGGAATGCTGCTGCTCAGGCAAGCCTCGATGTGTGATGTATGGCCACTCTAACTGCATGTTTTGACATTATAAAATTAAATTTTTGTTTTGCTAACTTGATTAAATTATTCTTATTAATTTAATGTCCATTTCATTGGCTATTAGTGTACTGAGCTGCTTTCTGTTTAAAAAAAAGAAATCTACATTTCTACTTCTGACTTTCACCCAAACTTCAACCCTTTATTTGTACTTTTTTTTAATAAAAATCTGACCTTACTTGTTATTTCTAGAAAACCTTGTTTTTACTGGAAAAAAGTTCTCAGAGAGGGCAGCCTCTATCTCTCAGAAGTCTGTTCTCTTGACCAATAGCTTAGTATATTCTACAGTCTCTTCCTTATTTTTCTTAGCAGGCTACTTCTTCAGAGCAGTATGCTGATATTTTGTGTTGTAGAACACATGGAATAAAAGGTTGCTGAATCCTAGGCAGTTTGGTCCTGAGTTTCTTACCTTCTTTGTTTAGGGACTTTATGACAACCTATGGGTAGACATGATCTTTTTTGAGAGATTTGAAATCTTTGCAGACTCTGCTAGCTCTTTGGGGCCCTAAGTGATGAGTCACAGTGTGATTTGGTCAGTATAAAAATATCCTTCTTTTTCTTTTTATAATAACCAACTTAAGAGCACTCAAATTGACATCCACTGGTCAGCCCTAAACAAATACGCATTTTCCTTCTCCAGGTCTCTTTGGCATATTGCTGGAACACCCCTTACCCCGCAGCAGATGGGCACAGCCATGGGTTAAGACATTTTGCTTCATGAGAAACCATAAAATGTCTCCATTCATGAGGAGACATTTATCTTCATCCTGAAACAGTGTTTACCAGGAGAAAGAGCAAGATGCCAGGAAAAAGAGCAAGCCATTCCCATATTTCTAACTATTTTTACTTGCATATATAAAATGAACACATTATACCTTTCTTTTCTGAACCCTTATTTCAACTTTTCTATCTTGCCATGGTCCCAGAGTACTGCTGGATACATGGACTTGAAACACTTATAGTTAATTGTGATTTTTTTTTCTTTTACCTTTAGGCCTATTCTAAAGTTAGTCAGTCAGTACATATTTGAAGCCAAACAAACATACTGCGATATCATTTCTTTGGCTTTTTTTCAGAGATGATAGAGAAAACATAACATTATTTTTCTTGCAAAGTGCTCCCTTCAGTTCTGAATTCATAGATAAAAAATGTAGTTTATACAAATAAAATATCATGGCAATTTTCAGCCCATGAAAGCTATACTATAAAATATTCTATGATTACTTAATATATAATTCAACTCCTTTATTTACCTTTCCAAGTAAAGGGTTCCTGGTAGGCCTCTTTTCTTGACTTTTTAATAAAACATCATCTTAGCCAGGTGTGGTGGCACATGCCTGTAATCCCAGTACTTGGGAGGCTGAGATAGAAGGATAGCAGGTTCAAAGCCTGCCTTGGCAATTTAGCAAGGCTGTCAGCAATTAGCAAGACCCTGTTTCCAAATAAAAAAAAGGGGGGGCTGGGGGTATAACTTGGAGGTAGAATGCCTGTGGTTCCCATCCCCAGTACCACACACATACACAAAAATACATACATACATACATACATACATACATAAAATATCATGTTATTTATTTGTATGTGGGGGCTCTGGAGGGTTCCAGTGCTTCCTGTAGCTGTTCTCAGCCACCAGTCCTCCTACATCGTTTCTTCTAGTCCCTTCTATAAGAATTTCTGGGCAGGTTTACTATATATTGCCATTTTGCATTAGCAACACAACCATTGAAATTTTATTTCTCAGTAGCCAACTAGGTATGAAAAAAATCGATTGTGATTGTAATTTTAATGAAGCAAAATTTACATTGTTTCTAGGCTGTCTGCCAATTTTCTATTTAGGAAAGTTAGCCCAGATGCAGCTTAATCAGTCTGTGAGGTTTCTTTTTTATCACCAAAAATTCTCTTGTCAAGATCAGACGAAGGGTGATAATATACCTTTAATGGTTTTGCACACCAAACAGGAGTCAGTCCCTAATTTAAGAGAACAGAAACCAGTTGGCTTTTCCCATAGACCCCAAAGGTCCATTCTTCACTCCTGTCCATGATCTGCTACAGTCACATATTTTCCTGTACAATCTGCTTCTGAAGGCTTTGGCAAATGCATCAGTGGCTAAAGTATGGTCTCTTGACCAAAGAGCTTGGGAAGCAAAATCTGACCTCATTGTAATAGTTCTTTTCCATCAATAGTTCTTTTCCATAAAGGTTTTCATTATATTAAAAGTGTCTTGATGAATAGGTTGGAATTGTATACTCACAGAATATTGGATTTCAACTTATATTTCGCAATTTTCATAGCTGATTCCTGTAACCATCACATTTTCTGTTCTGTCATGGCTTTCTTAGTTAAAATTGTGTGTGTGTGTGTGTGTGTGTGTGTGTGTACACACCAATACAGCATTGTGATATCATACTAGGATACCAAAAATTTGTGATCAGACAGAATAAGATTGTGATTCCTGCCTCCAGGTATCCACCTGAAAGTAGGATTATAGTGGTGTTGATAAATCTATGCAATACAAAATGAAGAAGCAGAATAGCTCATTCAGTCTGAAATGTGTTGATTATTTTCTTGTTAAAGAATAAAGACTTAAGAGCCCATTTCATGTCCTGTACCAAAATGTAAATGGCCAGACTCATTTCCTGTTCCCTTACTTCAAGGCCAGCCTCTCCCCCACTGGCCCACACTTTCCCTCCTCTAATAGGCTCTTACACGATGTGGGCATCCTCATATCTCATCCCTTCCCTTCTCCTCTCACTTGTTTTGAGGGGCCCTAATATCCACAGCGGTGGTCCTGAGCTCAGCTGGCTTCGCTGTGCTGTGGAGGAGATGGTGCAGAGGAACAAGCCAGGGTATCTTTTTTCTTTCCTCCCTGCCAACATCTTCATGAATCCAGCTCTTGGCAGTCAGGCCAGCTATGGTTCCAGTTTCCACTAGTGCTGGTAATACAGTCTTTACCCATTATCCCTTTGGTCATAGGTGAGGGTGACTTTCTGCTGTTGTGAATGAATCTTTGGATTGTCCCCACTGTCTCCTGTTTGGATTCTCAGCTCTTTCATTACCCAAGTAATTCATTTTCTGCATTAAATGTCTTTATTCTGGTGGTTTCTGTTTCCTGGCTAGACTTGATGGTACATGTAATTATCTCAGTACATAGGAAATAACTTTCAGGTGTGTGTGTGTGTGTGTGTTTAAATCTTTATAAAGATGAGAATTTATTCCATCACTCATAGAGGGCAAAGCCAAAAATATAACTGCCAGAGGGGAAGCCCAAGGATGTGCAACTTTTTAATTCCTCTGATACATCTGTTGACTTGTTCTATTTAGAATGTAATGTATTTATTTAAAATAAATATTTCCTCTTAAAAGATGGTTGTAGCCGGGCTTGGTGGCACACTTTTGTAATTCCATTTCTGGGAGGCGGAGACCGGAGGATCCGGGTTCGCAGCCAGCCTCAGCTACTTAGTGAGGCCCTCCGCAACTTCGTGAGACCCAGTTTCAAAATAAAGGATAAAAAATAGGGCCGGGGGTGTAGCTCAGAGGTAAAATGCCCCTGGGTTCAATCTCTGGTACCGAAAAAAAAAAAGATGGTTGTAGTTAAGGAATCTCCCTTTAATGAAACTCAGGATATGAAATATTGCTTTTTACTTAGTCCTATAATTTTCTCTGGTTAGACTTTACTGAGTGTTAGAATTTTTTAAAATATTTTTAAAATAAATGTTTACAAAGGATTATTTCGGTGGTTTGTGGAGAAGGGAAAATCAAGCACCATAAAATATTTTGCATTATTATCTTCTAACTAACACAGAATATGAAACTACGAAAAAAAAGGAGCTTCCAAGATTTCCTACCTCATTTCAAACTGAAGCAATGATTTAGAGCAGGGCCCTTTCAACTTTGCTGTATTTGACATTAAATAATCACTTTCAATATTAGTCTCCCTTTATCTGTGGTTTTGCTGTTTGAGATTTCAGTTACCTGAGGTCAACCATGGTCTGGAAATAGTAACTGAAAAGTTCCAGAAATACACAACTGATAAGCTTTAAATTGTGTGGCTTTCTGAGTAGCATGATGAAATCTCACCCCACCCCACCATCTCATACCATGTCTTGCCTTGGACTTTTGACCAGAGTATCCATAGTGTATACACTACCGGCTTTAGTAGTCATCTCAGACATCAGATCAACTGCCATGGTATCACATGCTCGTTCAAGTACTTCTTATTGTACTTCATAATGACCCTAAGGTGTACATGCAATGATGCTGGCAATGGGATATGCTGAAGAGAAGCCGTAAACTGCTTCTTTTAAGATAAGAGAAAATGAAAGTTCTTAACAAGGAAAGAAAAATATGTGTGTTAAGGTTGCTAAAACTGCAGTAGAATCAAATGAATATTTGAATATCTGTGAAATTGTGAAGGAGGAAAAAGAAATTCATGCTAGTTTTGCTGTCCCAGCTCAAACTGCAAACTGTATGACCGCAGTGTGTGATAAGTGCTTCATTAAGAAGGAAAAGACATTAAATTTGGTGGTGGGAGATATGAACAGAAGCTGTCTTCTCACTGAGAGCAATGTGTTGTGCCAGAAAGCATTGATCCTGTATGAAGACTTCAGCAAGGGATCATCTGAAACAAGTGATACCAAGCCATTTACTGCAAGCTAGGTGCGGTTGTGCAGATTCAGGAAGAAGCATAGTTAATATAGGGTTTGGTACTATCTATAGTTTCTGGCATCCACTGGAGTTGAGGGATAAGAGGAGAACACTGTGCATTGTATCTTCTTGTTTGCTGCCTGTTTTGCAACATGAGATAGCAGAAATTTAAAACAAGAAGATGGGAGAAGGGGAGTATGTGTCATACTTTCTATTTGATGTTTTATATTATCCCTGAAATCAATGGTGAAGAGTTTCAAGGAGATGTCACTGACCTTAGATATGCCATAGAAATAGATTCTGAAATAAATTTTATAACCATTTAAAATGTCCATTTTAATTTTTTCTTTATTTCTAAAAGGAAAATTCTAAGTCCAGTATTTCATTGCAACTTTGCATTTATTGATAACTAATATATATACCATTTATCAAATGCCAGCCATGGGCTCTATATTTTACTTGTCCCTATCTACACTTCATTATAATTCACCAAGTTTGTTGCTTTAATTTGATAGATGGAAAAAGATATACTCAGATGTAAATGAATCACACAACAATATGCAGCATTTATGTGACAAAGCCATAAACAAGACAAGGTCGTGCTCTTTATACCTCATTGAATTGCTTCTGTCAAAAAGTTCTTAAATACCTCAATACTGGTATAATGGCAACTCTATTTTAACATGAGTTTGGGAGGCGACAAACATTCAAACCATAGCATTTCTCCCTTTTGTCCCCCAAAACTTATGCCTTTCTCACATACAAACATATTTATTCCATCCCAGTAGCTTCTAACATCTTAACTCATTCCAGAATCAAGTCAAAAGTCCAAAGTATCATCTACATCAGATAGGGGTGAAAATCAAGGCATGATAGGTTTGTGGCAAGTTCCCCTCTATATGTAAAACTGTGAAATCAAGACAAGTTATGTACTTCCAAAATATAGTGGTGGAAAGGGCATAGAATAGACATTCCCATTCCAAAACAGAGAAATAAGCAAGAGAAAAGGGGTAACTGGTCTCAAGTACATCTCCAAACCAACTTCTGTAATCTCTAAGATGTTTCAGATTCTCTCTATTGCTATATTGCTCTTCTCTTCTTAGACCTCACCAGAATTGCCCTTAATACTTTGTTTATGGCAATCTAGGTGTTTTTCTAGCCTGATCCTTCAAAATGTTCTAGCCTCTACCCATTACCCAGTTCCAAGCCACTTTCATCTTTTCAGATTTTTTTAATAGCTCCACTTCTGGAACCATTATTGGGTCTTGGTCTGTTTTATGCTGCCATAACAGAATACCTGAGGCTGGGTAATTTGTAAGGAATAAAATATTTGGCTCATAGTTCTGGAGTCTGGGAAGTCCAACATCAAGAAGCAGGTATCTGGAGAAAGTCTTCTTGCTGTGTCATAATATGACAGAATACATAGCATGGTAGAAGGAGAGAGAGAGATAGACAGACAGACAGACATAGAGAGAGCAAGAAGGTCCAAATCTACTCCTGCATAATGACATTAGTCCATTTATGAGGGAAGAGCCCTCATGACCTAAACATGAGCATGACTTTTTTGCATATAGTAAAATGTGAGAAGAGAGAAATAACTTAAAGGTGAGATTCATAATGAAAAGGGAAACAGAACTTGGAGATGTGAAGCATTCTAAGCCTGGCCATGTGGTAGAGAAAAGAGCATTTCCAGAAGAAGAAACCATGGGTATGACCAAGTGACCTTCGGATGAGGGGATTCGTATGGACAGAAGGAAGCCATATGCTCTTCATCAAGACAGTGGGAGAATCACCAAAGCATTTTGGAGATATTTGAGGCTTCCTTCCCATCACAGGCCCAGATGGGAAGAACCTCTTCAAGATATCACTTCTTAATACGATTATAATGGCAGCTAAATTTCAATAAAAGTTTTGGAGGGATGGGCATTGAAAACATCTACTAAAAGGTCTTAGCATATGCTTGAATATGTCCAATGGCAGATATCTCTTACACTGAGTTCCATTACTTAACCAGTAGTTCTTTATAGACAGAATTTTAAAATTACGTGATTATTTATTATCATCTTTCATAGAAATTGCAGGATAGTGCTGTTATTGAATTTAGAGAGTGTAGGTGGGCAGGGGTGCCAGATGTCCTGTGATGCCTATGTTAGCTTTACACAAGAGAGAATGATGATGCATGACTTTCAAATATACCATCAATATTCAGTTTAAAATTGAGAGTCAAGAACATAAATTTATATATCACAACAAAGTTTTTTATAGTTTTGATATATACTTAATATTTTTTTTTGCGGTACTGGGGATTGAACCCAGGGGGGTTCTACCTCCGCGCTATGCCCCCAGCCCTATTTTTTATCCTTTATTTTGAAACAGGGTCTCACGAAGTTGCAGAGGGCCTCACTAAGTAGCTGAGGCTGGCCGCGAACCTGGATCCTCCGGTCTCCGCCTCCCAAGTACTGGGATTACAAGCGTGCCACCATGCCCAGCTTTTAATATGGTAAAATAATATATATTTTCAGGAACTCAACACTGTTAAAATGAAGGAAGTGTTGCACAATGCTCTCTATGAGTTGTTCACCATTTCAGAAAATTACATCAGCAAAACAATGTCACTCATTATAACTGAGTCATCAACAGAACATTCCAATATTTAGTTAGCACAGCTGCCACATGCAAATATATAATGAAGGAAACTCGAGACTCTTCTTAATAATCTTAGAATTAAATACTATTGGGTGTTTAGAGATATACAAAATGCAGAGATGGAGTTAAATCTTATTAAGATTATTTTTCATATTTTATATTCTTATCATTGTATACATTTATATTTTTTGAATAACAGTAGTAAGAACTTTGGATTATAAAAGTCACGTTCAAATTGTTGATTTATTTTTGGGGTCGCCTCTTTGTCCTAGTGCTACATAGATTCTGTCTCTGTCACAGCATTACTGCTTCTTTTTGCAATATACCCTCTATCTCCCATAGCTTCTCAAGGATATGGTCTCCTGGGTCTTTCTAAATGCCAGAAACTGGTTGTGAGCCTTAAAATGTGGAGGAGTTTCAAGGCAGGAGATATGTTTTCAGAGATACTTTGTCACTATCCCGTCATAACATTGGGAATTATTTTGACACTGCACTTATAAATAAGGCCCAGCTCGTTTGTGCTAATATCATGCTTCATCATTTTCTCTGTTTCCAAAGTCTATAATTTGTCTTGGCATGTTATCCTTATTTCAATTAAGATTATTTCCCTCTTTTTCTTATAGACAAATAAGTCTAGTTTGTGAGGACTTATTTTTATTTAGTGACCAACTACTCGTTGATCTTCCTGAATTTCTTGTCCTGATAGGTTTTAATCTTAATTCTCTTACATCCAAATGTAGTCATTATTGGCAGGAATAAGCATCTGTCTATGTCATCATGTCTCCTTGGGATAGCCTTGTCTGAGCATTAATATGCTGGAATACATTTTATTTTTATTTACTTTTTTATTCCAATAACAGTGCTGTGTTGAGCAATAGCGTAGCTGAGGCTCCTTTACACTACATATCATGAGCTAATGAACTGAGCTCATGTACAAGCATTCTTGTTGTCTGTCCAAGACTTCATTCTCTCCTACCTTGGGGCACAACATAGTCACTAAGGTCTAGGTTAGCTCAGCACTCTGGATGGTCTTCTTCCTTGGTGTTCTCTTCCACATAATAGATTTCCTTTTCCTTTAACCATTTCTTGTATGACTTAGTTATATTATCAGTAACAATGTGCTTTCAGCTCTATCTCTACAATGATTTTGGAATTAAGCCCCAAATACTCTCTGATATTATCCTTAAGTTTCAGTTGAGTTATTTAATAACATTTCATTTGAGTTAATTCAATAATATCTTAATAGACGTTTCCATCTTTTTTTTCTCCTCCTTTCAATTTTTCTTTTCATAGAAGCCAGGTTAACCCCTGAGACACAGATGTGATCATGAAACCCTTCTGCTCAAAGACCTGTTTTAAAAAATTATATACATATATATCTTCCTAGTCCTTATTTTCACTCCCGAGTTAAATACAATTTCCTTAGCCTTTTATTTTTTACATACTTTCATTGGTGCATTATAGTCTCACATCATAATACCATCACTATCATAGTGATAGTGACATACGTGCATACAGCATTTGGTAGGCTTTCTCCTGGTTCCCTCCTCATTCCCCCCTTCCCCATACAGGGTATTGAGTTTGGCATTGGTATTCTCACATATGTACATAATGTCAAGGAAAGTGATTCCTTCATTGATTCTCCCCCTTCCCCCTTTCCCTAAACCACCTCCTTGGCTCCACTGGAGTTTTTCCTCCATTATCTGAAGTCCTTCTGGTATCTCAATTATTCCCTAGCTTCTGCATATGAGAAAAAAATATGACCTTTCAGTTTTTGTGACTGGCTAATCTCACTTAACACAATGTTCTCCAGGTCCCTCCATTTCCCTGCAAATGACATTATTTTGTTCTTCTTTATTGCTGAGTAGAATTCTGTTGTGTGTATATCCCATAATTTTATAATCCATTCATGGAATTATAGAACCTAGAATGGTTCCCTAATTTGGCCATTGTGAATTGTGCTGCTATAAACATGGGTATGCATATATTACCATAATATTCTGATTTCAGTCCCTTTGGAAAGCTACCTAGGAGTGCAATAGCTGGATCATATGGTGGATCCATTCCAAATTTTCTGAGGAATCTCTACACTGATCTCCATAGTGGCTGTACTAATTTGCAATCCTACCAACAGTATAGAAGAGTTCCTGTTTCTCCACATCCTTGCCAGCATTTATTGTTATTTGAGTTCTTGATGATTGCCATTCTGACTGGGGTTAGACGGAATTCAGTTGTAGCTTTGATTTGCATCTCCCTGATTGCTAAAGCAATTCTCAGCAATAAGAACCATGCGGGAGGAATCACAACTCCTGACTTACTACAGAGGCATAGTAATAAAACAGCACGGTATTGGCACAAACAGACACCTAGACCAATGAAACAGAATAGAAGATACAAAAACAAATCCACACACTTATAGTCAATTGATTTTCGACAAAGGTGCCAAACACATATGTTGGGGAAAAGTCTTTTCAACAAATCATGTTGGGAAAACTGGTTATCCATTTGTATAAAAATGAAATTAAGTCCCTACCTCTCACTCTGCACAAGAGTCAACTCGAGATGGATCAAAGATCTGGAAATTAGGCCAGAGACTTTGAAGTTACTAGAGGAGGGCATAGAGCCAACACTCCAACATAGAGGGACAGGTAGAAACTTCCTCAATAAGACCCCCAAAGCTCAGGAAATTAAAACAAGCATTAATAAATGGGATGGCATTAAACTAAAAAGTTTCTGCTCATCAAAGGAAACCATCAAGAGTCTAAAAAGAGAGAGCCTACAGAATGGGAGAAGATCTTTGCCAGTTATTCCTCTGATAGAGGACTAATATCTAGAATATACAAAGTACTTAAAAGACTTAGTCTTTTATTCATGACTTTCTGAACACTGATCTCAAATAACTTTCTCAATATCATTTCCTTTAATAGCCGGTACGCAGGCTTTGCTCATAGTTTGCAGCTGCCTAATACATTCATTGATTTCAAGCCTTCACACTTTTAAGCAATTCACTATACTTGGAATGACCTCTTCATCTCTTTGGGAATCTTTGCCATCCTTCAAATGCTCACTTAATTGTTAATTCTTTCCTAATCTTTTGCATGAGCCCCTATCTGATTGGCATCTCCCTCAACTGCATTCTGAAACTCCTTTTTACATTCCTTAGAGTACTTAGATGATACCACATATATGTTGCATAATTTTACTTCCCCTATAAAAACCCAAGTTCTTTAATTATAAAACATGGCATAGAATTAAGAATGTGGATGCTGGAGACAGTCCTATTAGGTTGAATCTGAACTCAACCACTAGTGGTTATGTGGCTTTGAGAAAGTTATTTAAAACCCTGTGCCTCAATCTCCTACTTGATAAAATGGAGATAATAATATTACCCTGTGTCTAAAGAATATGAACTTTATCTTTTTATTTGGATATCTGGGCCTTACTGACTGGGGTGGGGTGGGGTGTGCTGCCTATCCTGGTGATAGCTAAGTCCTAGAGACAGTAAACGTCTCGTTAGCTAACATGCCTTTCATGTACAAACTAACCCATCTGGAGCCCACCTCTCCAATACCTCCTCCATCAGGCTCTTCTACTTTGGGCCAATACTTCCCTTCCCCCAGGCAACTCAGGATAACCACTACATCTCAGAGCTTGCTGAAGTTATTTGGCTAGCATATCCTAAGTCTGCTTATCCTTCCTCACTTGTTTCCTCCCAAAGAAACACAATAAGTCTCTTGCTCACATTTTCTTCCCACTCCTTTGCCTACTAATTAACCTGGTGCTTCCTTATGTGACCCTGCATAGCATGGCATCGTCTCTCCTCTTGAGAACTGTGAATTGCAAACTACCTTCTCAATGGCAGTAACCTTCTGATCTATTGGATTCACCACATAATAAAACCTGCTATTAAAACACAGTATATGACCAAGTGAGTTAGCATTTGGAAGCACATAGATCAATGTCTGGCTCATAGTCACTGTTATATTTCCACTAGCTATTATTGAAGGACATGATAATACATAAAGCATCTTTGTGTTCTCCACAATGTCTTGTACAAAGTAAATTCTCAATAAACCTTTGACTAATAAATGGATGCAGCTGTTCAAATAACTGCTGATCCCCCCCTTTTTTTTGCGGTACCGGGGATTGAACCCAGGGGCATTTTACCTCCAAGCTACACCCCTGGCCCTATTTTTTTTTTTTATCCTTTATTTTGAAACCGGGTCTCACAAAGTTGCGGAGGGCCTCACTAAGTAGCTGAGGCTGGCCGCGAACCCGGATCCTCCGGTCTCCGCCTCCCAAGTACTGGGATTACAAGCGTGCACCACCATGCCCAGCTGCTGCCCCCTTTTAAAAAGTCTTCATTGACGAAGAACAAGAGCAAATTCATAAATGGGTTAGAAAACAGAATAATCAAAAGGGAAACAAGACAGCTGCTGAAGGAAAAGAGTTGCACTGATAATTTGAAGATGATAGATGATAGATTATGATGGATGGATAGATAGATAGATATAGATAGATGATAGAATAGTGATGCTAAATAAAGCTAAAATCAGAGAAGTAGTTTGGTGTAGACAGAAGAGATAAAAGCTAACAGTATGTAAGGGCTGTGGAATATCAGAGAGGGAGTCCAAAGGGGCAAACTCAAGGTACAGAGAAATCAAATCCAAAGCTTTTGTTGTAATTACAAATCTTCTACTTCGGGTGTCCAGGTGTGATTTACCTGTCTGCAGACTGATGACAAAAACAGGCATAAAGAGTAGAGTTGCTCAGTGCACAAGCTTTGTAAGAATTGTGTGAAATGATTCCATTTTCACTACATGAATTTTCACTTATGAAAAATCAGACTTTTGCAGAAACCATGAATTTGATGAGGACTAAAATTGTGTCATTTCTACCACTGAACAGTAGGTTGTCATAGCATAGAAAATAAATACAAATGGCAAAATTCCATGTCAGTAATACATCCAGAACTCACTAATATTGCCCCTGGCAAAAAATTTGCTGAGCTATATAACATTGAATGGAAAAAGAACTCCTGGGGAAGAAATGGCAGACTTTCACCTATGAGAAGTCACCTGTCACAGCAGGGAAAAAGAACAACTTAGAAACCTCCAGAAAAAAATGCAAGTTGATTTTGTTAGGCAAATATCACATATTTCTCACCAATAGTGAGAATTTTTTCCTCACAGTTCCAGAAGAAAAAGCAGAGCTGAACTCAGCCAAAGAGCCCTTATGAAAACCAAAACAAAAAAACCCCAAAAAACTATGTCCATAAGCCTAGAAAAGCACAGTTTCATTTTTAATATTTTAGGAAATATGACAAACACAAAAACAGAACAGATGTTATGTCTCCAAGCAACATCATCTTTGACACATCTTGCAATTTTTGTGAAACCTGCTCTAGTTCATTTCTAACTTTTTAGATCACAAAGAAAGACAGACCAAAATGTTTGGTTTTTATATTCCCTTGGGTTGTCAGTTAATTCTTTGCTCTTTTCCTACCATACTGCGGCAAATACTTGCTTTTAGGCATTCTCAATCTATAATCAAAGGGTCATTTAAGCGCAGTTACTCATTTTATTTAATTTAATGGTGTAGCATAATTATTATTTACGGATTGTGAAGAAATATCTAAAGAAAACGATGTCAGTACGAAGAGTGTTATGGTACAGTGTAAATGTATTATTCTGTCACCTCTGCAACCCTTTAGGCAAAATTACTGTTTATTTCCAAAAGTAAATTTATGAATCACAAAAAGAAAATATACACAGAAAATTTGAGTCCTTTACCTGGCACAACAAATCAATGCTACAGTCAACAGCTTTGTTCTTTATTTATTAAGATCTAACCTACAACGATGAAATTATTAGACAAAGTAATGAGTCTCCATCAATCTGTCTTTGGTTTTATAAAACCCAGTTTTACTCTGTCAGCCCTGTCAATGCTACTGAATATTAATGGGAATAAAGTTAATTGCTGGGTGGAAAAAGGTCTTACTCAAAGTGAAAAGGAAGCACCTAGCTTAAATCTGTCATTTTTGACAAGCCATAATTTATTTCTCCTTAGTGATATGTACCGACAGGTTTCAAACCTCACTCTTATCTTTATCACAAATTCTAATTATTTTCATTTGGGATGTTGTTGGATCCTAAGCCTCTGACCACTTTCATCATTTGCAAATAAATTGTTTCATAAAAATGGGTTACAGATTCTGAGGGGAAGGGGTTTTGCATAAAGAATAGAGAAGCAGCTACCTCTGCAACCTCTAGAAGAAATACAAATGTTTTTTACTGCATCTCAGTAGCCACAAAGAGGAAAGCAATGACTTTCAGAACAAGAAAGGATTGTATGTGAACCTAATAACTTGCTAGCATATCTACATGCTAGTTAAACAATTTCATTCAAAGAAATGAATAATGAACAATCACTTAAGGTTCATCCTGATTAGGTTGTCACCTGATTGGAAATACAACATTCAGTTGTGTTAAGAATTTTAAGAAGGTTCTACTAAACTTTAAGCAGTTATAACTTTAACTCATACATATTTTTATTTTAAATCAGTAGCCTATGAATTACAGAACCCTTCTTCGCTTAATAGGGTTTAGGAGCTAAATTAACCTTGAATGTAAAAACTGACCAATTTCTAAGCTTTTTATTTGACAGGACCAAATCATCAGGTGGTAAGATTAAAATATATTTAATATTATCAATTTCGCCTTTTTGATGACAATCTGCATTTATTGTTGGGAATTTTGGGTGACATATTATTAGTCTGAGGGTCACTGTGGTCTGTATACAAATAATAAGGAAAGTACCAGAAAGAAAAGTACTATCTTGGAGGAAAAGAAGTTTCTTAGTGGGACCAACACAGGATTTTGCTCTTAGAAATAAGATTTGGTGGCCTAATGATTTGGGGTAATGCCTTAATAAATGAAATCCACCTGCCCTCACTCCCTGGTTTCTGATAGCTGGTTGCAAATTCTTCCTTATATTCAGCACCAAAGTCTAGTAACATTGCAGGAGCCTGCTCTTTTCCCCCTTGGCTGAAAGGAAGTGCCACATGTGACTGGCCGGCAGATTGGGTGGCGTTTATGTTGTGGTTCTTAGTCATCCCAATTTTTCTCCACCACATCCCAGTCACAATGGGGAAAAATGAAAAGCAGCTGCTAACAGCCTCACAACAGTTCTGTAATTACTTTCCTGGGCTGGCATTATATGATTTGACAATGGCCTGGGGATGTAACAAATAAGAAAAACCTTGTCATTCAATTTAAAAGGCTTCCTACCAGGGCAACACACTCCCCACTTCATCAGAATGACAGTACTCAACTCTGACACAGTCGGCGTGTTTAGTGCTGAGCGATGTAACTGCAGCCAGGTGGTGCCAAGCACAAACAGCCAACTCGCTTTCCTATTGACACTGCAATTGAATGGAAAGATGAATCCTAACTCAGGCCAGAATTCACATCTCAGGTCCACGTGCACCAGCCTATTTTGTTCAAAGAAGAAATGTGAATAAGTTGGAATATTTGAGTTAAAACAGTTTTTAGACATGGTGGTCCCACTTTGCCAAAGATTTTGATGCCTAATATATTCCATTTTCATAACTTTGCATGATCAGGTTTCATCCTACCCTTCCAAGATGAAATTATTAGGAACTGGCTTTATGGGTCAAAGTAGGCTCACTATCATAACAATCAACTTCAGTGGTCAACAAATTAAAACTCTAAAGGTTTTTAGTGCTCATTCATCCTATCGTTCAATAAAGTGTCTGATGAATAGTCTTCCGCCTCATGATTCAGAAACCCAGCCTCCTTCCATCCAGTGACTCACTCCACCATCTTCTAGGGCCTCCAAATTTTCCACTGTATCCTCTCCAGTTAACCAGGAGACAGGGGAGGAGAACAAAATCACAAAGGAAATATAAGGAATCAGCCTAGGAAATGCAGCACATCATTTCTACCCACATTCTATTGTCCAGAAGTATTCTCAAGGCTCTACCTAAGATGCAAGGGGCCAAGAAATTGGGTTCAGCACTGCAGCTAGGGAGAGCGTCATTCTCTGCTGTATTGCCTTCCACAATAAGATGAAGGACCATTAGTCATTGCAGCCTACAGTCACTTAAAAGTAACCTAAGACCATTTAATTACCATGTTCCCCAGCATACTGTACAACTCTTCCCCACTGTATCAATGAGGACTTACATTTTTTGTGTGTGTGGTACTGGGAATTGAACCCAGGGGCATTCTACCTCTGAACTACATCCCCAGCCCTATTTTATTTTTTATTTTGAAACATAGTCTCACTAAGCTACAGAGGCATTCACTAAGTTGCTGAGGCTGCCCTTGAACCTGTGATCCTCCCAAGTACTGGGATTACAAACGTGCACCACCACACCCAGCTACATTTTTTGAAGGTAGTTTTCAGTGTTAAACTAGCAGTGATATACTTCAACTGATACGGTTACTAGAGGAAAAAAGAAAACTCTTTCTCCCTTCTGAAGCCACTGGTCTAATTCTAAAAGCTAAAGAAAGCCTTCCTTTGCTGAATAATATTCACCTAGTTACTACTGTGTGTCAGACATTGTTCTTGGTACTTGAAATGCATCAGTGAACAGACAGACAAAAGTTCCTGCCTTCATAAACCTTACATTCTAGAGGAGAGAGATAGTAAAGAATAAACATAATAAGCAAGTCCATTATATTGTATAAATAAGATGATTAGTACAAAATAATGAGTATTTTAAAGGAATGTTGTTGATGGTTACGATAAGCCTCATTGAGAAGGTAAGATACAGACTTGAAGGGAGTGAAAAAATAGAAATGCAAATATCTAGGGGAAGTGCATTTTAAGCAGAAGGAAAGGCCATTGCAAAGTAGATAAGGCATGGGCAAATCTTACATGTCTGACAAACAGTAAGTGGCCAATATGGCTGGCGTGGAGTGAGTGCTAGAGAAAATAGAATAAGATGAGGCCAAAGATTTCAGGGAGGGCCATATAGGATACTGTGAAGACCATGGCCTTTATGCTACATAAAGTGAGAAGCCATTGAAGGATTTTGAGCAGAAGAGAGGTGTTATATGACTTAAGTTTTAGAAACTCTAGTCTGACCACTATGATAAGAATAGAATGCAGGAGGACACGGTTAGAAACAGGCCAGTTCAAAGAATATTAAAGTAACAATCCCAATAAGAGATGATAGTGGATGTTTTAGGATATCTGAGTAGAAATGGAGAAAATGGCTGGATTCTGATTAGATTTTGAAACTTCTTTATATGTTTTATACTTTCATTGGTGCACTGTAATTATACATCATAGTGAGGTTCAAAGTGATACAAACATATGTATATGTTGGGGGATATGAACAAAAGAGAGAAGTCAATGAAGACAATAAATGTTTGGCATAAGTGGCTAAAAGATTGATTTCTATCCTCAGAGATGGAGATGGCTACAGGTGGAGCAGGTATGGTGGCAGGACAACTTCAGTTTGGACATGGTGAATTTAAAATGTCTTCAAGCTGAGATATTTAAATTGTCCGTGATAAAGAAAGTCTAAAGTACAGGAGAGAGGCATAGGAGAGAGGACTGGATTGGTGGTATAAATTTGGGAACCATTATCACATAGGTGATTTGTAAGGCCAAGAGATCAAATAAGGTGCCAACAGAGCGCATATATATCGAAAGGAAAACAAGTTCAAGGACTGAGCTTTAGAAATCCCAAATATTAGGAGGTTGGAGAAGACTCATCAGCAATGGAGATTGGAAGGAATAACTAGTGAAGTGAAAGAAAATTCAGGGGAATGTGGTGTTTAGAAACCAAGGGCATTAAGGAAACAAGAATAGACACCTGCAAAAAATGCTCTTGATAAGTCAAGAAATATGAGGATTGACAATTGACCATTGAATTTAACAATGTGGTGTCTATTGATAACCATTACAGGGACATTTTGAGTGGAGGTGTGGTAGTGAAATCCAGACTGGAGTAGATAGGAGAGGATATGGAGATGGAAATATAAATAAGAAAATTTTGTTGCAAAGAGGAACAAATAATTTTTGCAGTATCTGGAGTGGAGTCAAGAGAAAAGTTTTTTTTTTAAAGATGTGTGAAATTACAATATCCTGTGTTGATGGAGATAATCTAGTTGAGCAAAAAACTAATGATTAATTGGGGAAAGAGGTTTCCTGAAGTAAAGCTGTGAATAGCTTAGTGGGATGGGAATCTAGGGGACTAAGTTGGGAATAGGTTTTATATAAAAACATGGAGAATACATCTGTGGTAATAGTCAAGAATCATAAAATGTGGGGAAATGTGGAAATTCTCAGCAAAGTAGGAAGAAGAAACAAAACCATCAAAGAATAAGCAAACAAAACTCAATGTCATTGAAAAGTTCAAAAGATGATGATGTCCTTATTGTAGAGTTTTAGAAGAGATACTTCTAATACAATTTCTGAGGTATTTTGGGAAAGACACCTTTGGAACTGATTAGTAGTGGTGCCGTGAGTATATATGACTTGCGTCTTGGGAATTCCATTCTCATAATCCTCCTAATTTCTCCATAGCTAGTGTCCTCTGTTCCACTTGAAATGATTTCTTCATTAGATTCTTGTAGACTGAACTGTCTGCCAGGAAGAACTGTTGAAATCCTAACTCTTGGTACCTGTGAATGTGACTTTATTCGGAAATTGAGGTTTTGCAGATGTGTGTAGAAAGTCATACTGGATTAGGGTGGCCTTAAATCTAATGACTGATATCTTTATAAGGGGAAAGATATTTGAAGAGATACATCGATGCCCATGGAGGGATGACAGTCATGTGGAGACAGAGACAGAAATTGGAATGATGCATCTGCAAGCCCAGAAATGCCAGGGATTGCTGACAACCTCCAGAAGCTAGGAAGAGACAAAGAATGATTCTTCTGTAGAGCCTTCAGAGAAAGCATGGCCCTGCTGACATCTTGCTTTCAGATTTTTAGCCTCCACTGAGAGACAGTATGTCCATGTAGTTCATTGTAACTTGTTACCATAGCCATAAGAGATTAATATCAACCATGACCATTTCAGTCTCTATAATTTTTCTAGGCTTTTCTCCTCATATAAACTGTTTTCTTTCTTTTCTCTATTAAGCTCTTTATATATATATTGGCACACATTAATTAAAAATGATATATCACCTTAATATAAAATTATCTATAATCAAAAATTTATATCCATAACAAGGTAGAGAAGAAAAGTAGGCTAGGACAAGTTGAAAATAAAATAATCTATATTACTTTCTATCAAAATAATTTCAAGAGCTAATCCTAAGCAAGCAAATTCTGTCTGAGTGGATCTGCCTCAGAGAAGATCCAACAAAATTTGTAGTTTTAGAAAAATTTACTTTGCAACAAACCAGTTATATTACAGATGCCAGTCATTTCCCTTATTCCCAGTCTATGCCTCTTCCTAAGGAAATTCCCACCCACAGACCCTGATGTAAGTATGAACAATTGAATTTGCCCAATATCCCCAACCCACTGGCTGCAGATGATTGAAATGAATGAATGCATCAGATTCTTTCAACAATTTTTAATACTTTTATTGGTGCATTGTAGTTATACCTCATAGTGAGATTCAAAGTGATACAAACATACATGCATACATCACTTGGTGTATTTCCCTCCACATCCCACCCTGAGCCTCACTCATTCCTCCCTGTACATGTTAGTGAGATTGGTATTGATACCCTCATCTCTGGACATAGTATTATTTGAACTGTTTCCTTCCTCACTCCTCCTTTCCCCCTCCCCACCAGTCCCCTTCCACTAGTCTCTCTCTTCATTTATCTGAAGTCCCTTTTATTTCCTATTTTCTTTCTAGCTTCCATATATAAGAGAAAACATAGGACCCTTGCCTTTCTGAGACTGTCTGATCTCAGTATAATATTCTCTAGGTCCATCCATTTTCCTACAAATGACATAATTTTGTGCTTCTTCATGACTGAGTAAAATTCCATTGTGTGTATATAATACATTTAAAGTGAACACTGATGAACTAAGTCAGTTGTGGCACAGGAGCACAGTGTAGAGACAAAGGTCAACTCATGTCAAGCCATGCCACATGGCATTTCATGGGAGCAGAAAACCATATAGAACACTGAACATGGGAAGAACAGCAACACTGAATAAGGTAAGCGCTTGAGAAGCAGAGGCACACTAGCATGGATCTCCATTAATGCCAGAGTGGACAAAGTTATCTTTAAAAATGAAGGCAAAACACTAGATAGATCAGAAAATATCTTACTAACAAAGTTGGCAAGCACTTAGAAGGCAGTCCTTCAGGCTGAAAGGAAATGTCACCAGACAGTAATTCTAACCCTCAGGAAGAAATGAAGAAAGAGTGCTGGGAGTGGTAAATATGTGGCTAAATATAAAAAGCTATGTGAATATTTTTCTCTTTTCTTCTATTATTTTCTTTAAAAGACAAAAGATCATCTCTAGAGCAAGAACAAATGATGCCAAACAACTCAAAAGAGCACCAGAAAGCCCTCATTGACAGAAAGCTCTAGAAGCATTTGTGCCATGTTCATTGCCTGAAAGCTATGATGGAGTATGCCCTAATCGTTCTCACTAACTGAGAGAAAACAACACTGGGGAAATAGTAAAACATATGTATGTCCAGTGTTCTATCACAGGTTTTTACGTATACATGTTCTGAGTAGACGTAGATCATGGAAAACAACCAACACATGGGCTCAGTACTTTCAAGAATGTTTATTGCAACCATGACCAAGACAAGTTCTTTATTTAACACTCCATGCAAACTTCAGGCAACTTATGATATTTTAGGGCAGAGAGAAAGATTAGTTCAACCTGGAAAGCCAGCTGGGCACTTCATTTACCACGGAGCTTGGCTGGCTGTGTCAGGGTCTCAGGTCTGGGTCAGTTATAAGAGATCATATCCCCTGAGAAGACATGAGCAGAAGTTTCAGTGTTTGAATATGTTCAGTGGGGGGAAATGGGATGTAATTAATAATACTCCCCTGAAGTCCTAATACATATTAAGATCTGGAGAATGTAATTAAATTAGTCCTTTTTGTTTTTTACATATAGATGACATGGTCAGAGGAGGGGCATATGCCACTCTCCATTTGTTGTGATCCTTTGCACTGTTTTCTATGGAGTTATATAGGATTAAATGGGAAGAGACTTTACCCTTTCTATTAGAAGCCTTAAGAGAAGAAAGTGTAGATTATTTTCATCTCTTTTGGCATTAAACATTTATTTGCTGCTTTAATTGGTAGAACCAATTTAGCATTGTGGAATCTCCTCATCTCAAATACATGGATAGGCTTTGCTTTATTTTTACTCTCTAAAACTGACAATTAATTCATATATATTATACATATAAATAGATAAACATATATACATTTATAAAAGTATAAATTCTCTCTCTCTTTCCTAGTAGGCAACTGGATAACTGTAGCATTTACGGCTTGCTATCTTTTAATCCTGACTTTATATTAGGAGTATCTGTATTATAAATTTTGTATACATATTCTTAGTTCTTAGCCTGAAAACACAGAGAAAATATCTAATTTGCTTTACTAAAGATAACCAACCATTCCGTCTTCCAAAATCTGCTTACCTGATTGATTTATCACTGTTTTCACACAGCAGGGTTCTGAGGGAATGGTATACAGAAGGGGAAAATGTTGACGGGAGAGAAAAATCAGTAACTACTGGGAACATGAGCTACTGCCAGCACCTTCAAAATCTTGCCTATGCCGGGCGTGGTGGCGCACGCTTGTAATCCCAGTACTTTGGGAGGCGGAGACCAGAGGATCCGGGTTCGCGGCCAGCCTCAGCTCTCTCTCTCTCTCTCCCTGTCTCTCTCTCTCTCTCTCTTTCTCTCTCTCTCTCTCTCTCTCTCTCTACTTAGTGAGGCCCTCCTCAACTTCGTGAGACCCGGTTTCAAAATAAAGTATAAAAAATAGGGCCGGGGGTGTAGTTCAGAGGTAGAACGCCTCTGGGT
>PVJS01003092.1:0-28311 GCA_004027185.1 Glis glis
TCCCCTCTCCCCCTCCTCTCTGGTTTCCATTATTTCAGATATGATGTTAACTGTTATTGTTTCCTTACATATAATGTATGTTTTCCTACCTTATGTTTGGCTTACAGATTTTCTCTTTGGTCTTCAATAGTTTGATTATGATGTCTCTAAATATGGTTTTCTTTGTAATTATTATTCTTAAGATATTCTAAATTTCTTGGTTCTGGATATTGTTTCTTATCAAATTTAGAAAAACTCAGCTATTGATGATGATGATGATGATGATGATGATTGTACTGGGGATTGAACTCAGAGGCATTCTACCTCTGAGCTACACACCCAGATCTATTTTATTTTTTATTTAGAAACAGGGTCTCACTAAGTTGATGAGAGCCTTGCTAAGTTGCTCAGGCTGATCTTGAACCTGCAATCCTCCTGTCTCAGCCTCCCAAGTACTGGGATTACAAGCATGCTCCACCATGCCTGGTTCAGCTATTATTCTTACAATCTGTTCTTCCATCTCCTTGCCTTCATGGACTCCAAATTACATTTGTAAGACCATTAAAATTGTTCCTCGAGTCATGGAGATTCTATTTTTTTAATCATTTTATTTCTATCCAGGCTTCAATGCCTTTGAACTTTGAATACTTTTTTTTTTGGTTTTTCTTTAGGTTTACTGACTTTTTCCTCTGCATTGTTTGACTACTAAGTCTATCTGTTTTAGTTCTTTCAGGCTGCTATAACAAAATACTGTAAACTACGTAGCTTATAAGCATCAGGAATTTATTTCTTACAGTTCTGGAGACGTTTATTTCTTATAGTTCAAGATCAAGGTACCAGCAGATTTGTGTCTCCTGAAGGCCCACTCTCTGGTTCATAGACGGCGTGTTTTTGATGTGTTTTCACATGGTAGAAGGGGAAGGTGAGTGCTCTGGGGCCTCTTTTATAAGGGCACTAATCCCATTCATCAAGGGTCTACCCTCATGACCTGACAGCTTCCCTAAGTCCTTATCTCCAAATGCCATCACATTGGGGATTAGGTTATGACATACGAATTTGGGGAGGACATAAATATTCTAGTATATAACAACATCTAATTTTTCACTTCAGGTGGAAAATGTGTTTTTAAGGTTTAAATATTTCAATTTTTAGTGTATCTATGTATTTCTTGAAATATACTGTTTCTTCATAATTTCCTATAAAATTTAAAATAGTTGTTATAGCTTTAGGGTTCAGACATGGTTTGAGTATGGTCCCCAAAGGTTCATATGCTGGAAGCATGGTTCTCAGTGTTGCAATGTTGAGAGGTGGTAGAACCTTTAAGAGGTGAGGCCTAGTGGAGATACCACCTTCAGAGGAGAATAATGTAGTTCTCAAGAGACCATGGTTAGTTCTTGCAAGGTCGACTTGTTATAACAAGAGTGAGCCTTGCCCCCAATCTCTCTGACTTCCTGTCTCACCAAGTGATGGCTTCCCATCATTGTGAAGCCCTCTGCCTTGAGGTCCACACTAGAGGCTTAACCAATGGAAGTACCGGATCCTGGACTTTCAGCCTTTTTTTTTTTTTTTTTTTTGCAGTACCGGGGATGGAACCCAGGGGCATTCTACCTCCGCGCTACACCCCCGGCCCTATTTTTTATACTTTATTTTGAAACTGGGTCTCACGAAGTTGCAGAGGGCCTCACTAGGTAGAGAGAGAGAGAGAGAGAGAGAGCTGAGGCTGGCCATGAACCCGGATCCTCTGGTCTCCGCCTCCCAAAGTACTGGGATTACAAGCGTGCGCCACCATGCCCGGTGACTTTCAGCCTTTAAAACAGTGAGCTAAACAAATCTCTTTTCTTTATCCATTACATTCCAAGCCCCAAGTATTTTGTTATAGCAATGCAAATGAACTAATATAGTAGTGATTTAAAAATCTTTGTTTACTTATTTTTATACTCTTATTTGGTGCGTTTTTATTATACATCATACTGAGGTATAGTGTGATAGAAACATACAAGCACATAACTCTTGAAGCACTTCTTTTCCTACTCTCTTCCCCCTTCCCATACATGTCTTTGAGATTGGAATTGGTAGTTTTGTATACATATGTAGAGTTATTTCAACTACATTAGTTGAACTACATTCAACTGTTAACACTCTTTATGTCTCAGTCCCCTAATCTCTTCCTCCCCTAATCTCCCTCTATCACTCCATTGGAATCTCTCCTCTTCTATCTGATACCCTTATTTTGGAATTTCCATATAACATATAAGAGAACATATAAGAGAAAACATACAACTGTTCATTTTTTTGAGACTGACTAATCTACTTTAGCATAATATTCTTGAGTTCTGTCTGTCCATTTTCCTGTAAATGACATGATTGTTATTCTTTATGTCTGAGTAAAATTCCATTGTGTTATATTGATTAAAAAAGAGTGTGAGTCAGGGAATGTGAATGGTATCTATTGGATAATAAACTCTTGCTTATCTATCAGATGTAAAACTGAAAGAATGTAGACATGGGAGTTGTGATGTCATCTTGATTTTACAAGTAGATAAAAGTAACTCAACATAGAAGAAAGCACAGTAAAGAGTTGGAGAGAGATTGGGTACAAATAATCTGAAGGCTTGGATACTTTGGTACCTATCTGAAGCTTTCTATGGATGTATGCTTTTCAGGTGACATAGATTATATCAATTCTCTTTTCTTCCCATAAGCCATAAGTTGGGTTCTCTATGTGAACTAGAACAGAAATAGTCCTGACTACCACATAGTCAAGGGCTTAAATGGGGTGTGCCAATTACAGCACCCAGAGATGAAGAGGTAAGCCTGGCCACCCCAAATAATTTTTGGTTGAACACACTTAAATGAGCCATGTCAATCACCAGGTTCACAGCTGACAGCCTTTCTTTGGTACCCTGCAATCATTCTCCTGCAATTTTCTGGAATGAGTGGAGCAGGCACTAGATCAACAACACTGATGATATATTTGTATGCTACATGTTTCTCAACCCATTCTGCAATCAAGCTATATCTCTTTTCCCAAGTAGATGAAAATTCTTCAGGGATATTAATATTCTATGTATTTCCTTCTGAGCTGGGCTTCAGTGATTATGCAACCTGAATCTCTGTCTTCTGGACAAAAGGTAACCTTTGAGAAATTGTGGAAACAGTTACACAATCTAATTTCTGACTGCTCCTGGTACAACTGAACTTTAAAGGTGCTTACATGATCAGAAAATTCCACATTTGTTTAGAAAGAGTGCCTGTTTTTCTTTTCAAGTTTCAGCCAAAAATTAATCAGCAGTATCTTCCAGACGTTTTAAAAATAGAGTTCCTGATATCTCACCTTTTTTATCTGCCAAACATATTTTTCTTCTTCTAATTACTATAGCATTCAAGACATTTGGAACAAATTTAAAACACAAAAGGTAACTGCAAAATTACCCCATTTTTTTCTGTGTGTGCTCCAGTGGGACTTTCTCCAGCATACCTACAAAATCAGAAAGTCTTTGGGACATAAAAATTTTTGACAAGCAGCAAACTGTCATGTTGGACCAGATAAGCATCCCCTTCTTCTTTCATAATGCCTAATTTTCCCACAGCAGCATGAGTCTAGCATGGCCATTAATCCTCAACCATAATTTATTTTGGCCCAGATTGGTCTGTCAGTCATTTGTCACTCTCTGTCCCTCAGAGTTACCTCAGCAACCCATGTGTTTCCTTCTTGATGAACTTGGATTTGCTTCTGCTCTGACTACTTCAATTTCACTGATTTGTTTTTTCCCCCAAAATTTTCTCAGGTACATTTATAGAATTCTTTACTTCTATCTACCAGGAAGTATTAGCTCAGCCATGTTTGAAGAAGGAAAATGAATGAATCACTTAATCTTTGTAGAAAGAAGGGCGTCTTGTTTGCTAAGACCACATCTAGTCACAGAGATGAAATAATCAGCTTGTGGAATGTTAGGTTTTATTCTTCTTTGTTAAAATGGAAGGACGCTCAGGACAGGAACTGTGGCAAATATCTGTGGTGTTCACCAAGATCTAGTTATCCTTTATTGCATTGGCATGTGAAAATCTATACTACTCAACTCTTTGCATATCCCCAGGACCATGTGACTGATCCTGTCCAATAGGATGTGAGAGGAAGTAATAATGTCACATCTGGGCAGAAGTAGTTTACAGCTTCTGTGTGATTCATCAGTCTTTCTTCCTCTGTCAGGGAAACTGGAGGAGGCTTTATGATGAGATACAGAGACAGAACATGGGAAGAGCCTGGTCACAACCAGAAGAAAGATGCCCTGGAGAATTATCCAATTCTGCAGTACCCTTTCAGCAAGAAATAAAAATTAGTTGTATGAAGCCATTAAAATTTAAGGGTTGATTGTTACCACAGCATAGCCTCTGCTGTTCTAAATAATGTAGAAATTTTTGACTTAAAATTGTGATCAAATTTACAAACAGTGAAATAGTTTTACTCAAGTATACAGTTTGAACTGTTTTGATGAATCCCTACACTCATGTAGCCTAGTACCATTTTAAGACACAGTACATTACTGTCACCCCAAGAAATTCTCTTTTGCCCTTTTCTAGACAGTTCCTTCTCTCCAGAAATATTTATCATCTGATTTCTTTTATCATATATAGTTTAGGCAGTTCTAGAATTTCACACTAATGGAATCATAAAATATGTATTTGTGTGTGTGTCTTTCACTCCACAAAATATTTTTGAGATTTATCCATAGCATGATATTCATGTTGTTGAGGAGTAGCCCATTATATGAATTTAACACAGTTATACATTCTCCTTTTGATGAACATCTGTTTGGGGTTCTAGTTTGGAGTTATTATGAAGGAAGTTCCTTATTTATAAGGATTTTTGTGGACATATATTTTCATTTGTCTTGGATAAACACCTTATTGTGGATTTTCAGGATCATAGATGTATGTTTAACTTTCTTAAAAACTCACAGTTTTTCAAGTAATTCTATTACTTATACTTGCTCTAGCAGTGTTTGAGTATTCTGATTGCTCAATGTTCTCTCCAACATTTGGAGCGGTCAATCTTTCATTTTAGCTATTCTTGTGGGTATGCAGTGGTATCTCATTGTATTTTTAATTTTCATTTCCTTGGTGACTAAAAGAGTTGAGATTTTTTTAGAGGTTTATTGGCCATTTGTAAATATTCATTTATGACCTATCTGCTAATACTTTTTGCCTTTTTAAAAACTGGGTCATTTGTTCTTTTATAATTGAGTTGTAGAAAAACTATATAGTGAGATAGATATCTTGTGAATATTTTTTCCTAGTCTGTAGCTTGCCTATTTATTTCCTTAATGATGTTTTGATGACAGGATGAATGTTTTTATTTTGATGAAGTCTAGCTTATACTTTTTCTTTTATGGTTAATGCTTTTTGTGTGCTTTCTAAGAATCTTTGCAACAACCATGGAGATATTCCTCTACATTTTCTCTGAGAAGAATTATTACTTTTGTCTTAAGCATAAAATTTATTGTATATATACACATACACATACACACACACACAAACACACACACATATATATATAATATATATATTATATATATATATATGTTTTAAGAAATGAAAAACATATTTGGCTGGGGGAAGAAGGTGAGCTCAAGAAAGTTTTCCTGAAGGACTTTTCACATTGTAATTGTCTTCAGGGTCCTTTAGAAACCATGAACTCTTAAACATTGACTAAATTTTATAATTAGACTGCACACTTCATGATGGCAAGGACAAAGCCTCATATTGCTTTATTGTACAATATGGTAGTAATTTTCAAACTTTAGCATACCTAAGAATCATTTGGGATGCTCTTTTAAAAGTTGAGATTCATAGGCCTTCCCCCTAGGAATTTTGAAAAAATGCGTCTGTAAGGAAGGCTCAGGAATATATATTCCTAACAAGTGTTTTTGGTGACTCTTTGGCAGATGGTCTGCTGAATAACACCCAATAGTGACTGCTAAACTTTTAGGCACACAATCAATATTAAGTGAGTAGTAGGTTGGTTAATTACTCAATCTGAACAGCATAGTAGAAATGCAAAAGGGACCAGAAACTTAGTAAGAACCTTGTGATATCTTTTGTAACCCAGATGGTATACTACAGATAGCAAATGTCTCTGATGAAGTCTCTATATTCGTTTTTGTCTCTTTTTTTTCTATTTTTTCTTCTGCTTAGGATCCTTCTTGTCTCTATTTGGTGTGAAATGATCTTACAGATTCTTCTCTTCGCTTTTGCAAAATCCTGTCTCTCTTGGGTCCTTCCCATCCAAATCCTCCCCCTGCTGAAATATTTCTTTGGCTTTTATTGTCCTTGTTCCTCCCAGACTCAGGCTACCTCTGTTTCAGTTACATTGCTCCATTGTTCACTCAAGAGGAAAAATCCATTTTCATAGCAGAAGAAATGACCCTATTTGCTGTATTCTTTATTATCCCAGCTGTTTCCTTGATTAGGAACCTACATCTCAGACTTCCTGGATGATATATAGCCCATGCAGATCAGTTGTTATGACAACTATATTTTGTTTCATACAAGGCTTTCTCCTGTAATTCTTTATAAGACCTAATTTTACATTGTACTCTGCACTCTAATATATAGCATATAGCATACTATAGTTCTCCAAGACACCTTAGATCAAGGGTCTTGAATTTCAATGATAATGACTTCTTCAGAGCCAAGCAAATTGCAGTTCAACTATATAGCTACCGTTCAATCTCCCAAATGAGACAGAGAGAGGCCAGGTAGGACATTTTTCATAAGCAAAAAGGTTTTAGACCTTGAATGTAGACTTTAAAAACTTGCATATATTTTAGGTAACTGGTACTTGGCTGCTTTATAATGGAAGGTCTCTTCAATAAATAGTCCAGAGCCAGCTCAAACTAATCTTGGGAAAGGGGGTAGGGAGAGCCACTCAACCATGCAGAGTTCATTTTGGCAAAATGATAGGTCAGAGGGGGTTCCCCCATAACAGAGTAACGTATTTGTGTTTAGCTTATGTACGATACTTTGAATTCAGCCCTGTAGCAGATTGTTTTCCCCTAGGGCATCTAAGAGAATAGATTGTGGTTATGTAAACTGACTGAGAAATAATGTACAGATGCCCTGGACACTGAACCTCTCCCATTTAATTTTCTTGACAGTCCCTTCCCTGCCTATGCTTCCCCACTCTATCACTGACCCATAATTCTGAGCTTGGATGAAAAAAGCTTGATAAAGACAAGCCCCAGACATTCATGTGAGGTGCCCATCAGTAAGAACTGTTGACACATGGGTGGTTTAAATAAGGCCCAGAATGTTATTTCCCCTGGCCAGAGGCTGTTGGCTACTGAGTTCGTTTCCTGTCCCCAAGGCTGTCATGGTGTGTGTGTGTGTGTGTGTGTGTGTGTGTGTGTGTGTGCGCGCGCGCGCTAGTGTGTGGGGGGAGCAGTGGGGAAGATCATTTTGTACAATGATTCAGCTTCTATTGCATTTAAGTTCATGTCAATCGACGGGTGAGTTGAGGTGATGGTAGTAGTGGGACTGCTTCTTTGAGCTCTATCAGGTCAATCACAGAGATTCTAGGAATAGATAGTGAGGTATAGCCAATTCATCAACTTCTCATGCACATGCTTCTCACACCAATACTCAGCCTCCCCTTTCCTGCCTTCTTTGGAACCCTTCTCCAGATGGGAATGCTGATGAAAGCCTTTTTGCCTTCAAGGGCTTGGTTAGGAACCATGACCTCCAGAGAAGGCTTCCAAAATTTTATGACACACTTTGCACCTTCTTATCCTGCCTCAAATTGGAATGGATTACCCCCTTTAGTGTGTGTGTGTGTGTGTGTGTGTGTGTGTGTGTCTTTGTAAACCTTTCTGGAGTGTCTGTTTATATGGTAACACATAATGGTCAAGACTACAAACCTATAATCAGTGATACTGAGGATCCATTGTTAGCTCTGCCACTTAACAGCTGCTGGACTTTGGACAAATTACTCTGGTCTTTCCAAGCCTCAATTTTAAGTAAAATGGAAAATATAACACATCATACTTCTCTTGTAGGATTGTTGGAAGGATTATATGAGATACTTGTAAAGCATCAAATCAATGACCTGTTTTCAGTATATGCTCATTAAATGTTAACTATTGTTGTGATTGTTAGTATATTCATTTGCTCATTAAACAAACATATGTCCAGCACTGAACAAGGTACTGCAGATGCAGAGATGAATGGTCTTTGCCTTGAAGGAATTTACAAGCTACTGAGAAGAAAGATACACACAATGATAAGATTCTATGAATTGTAGTTCAGTGAGGTAACTTCAATAGAGGAGCTGCAGAGGGTAAAGCTACAAACTCTGCCTCATATGACCTTTAATTTGGGTGTGTTTAGCTATACAACTGGGCCATGCATTGCTGAAGGGCAGAGGCAATATTTCCCTGGTTTGTTTTTCCCCAAGACCTTGACAATGCCGATTAAATTAAACTCACAGTTGTTTCTTGAATTCAAAACAGAGAATTGGGCTTTTCCTCATCATTCCATGTTTCAGTGGGAGCCTGTACATCTTTGTCCCTCAAGCTGCAGGTTGTACTGGCTGAGTTCTAAAGGGTACCAGCAGTAAAGATGAGGTTTTAAAGTTCCGACTTGTCCTGAGCAGATGACCATGCTAGATGGCATGGAAGGTCCCTAGTGGGTGCTGTGCCAAGTCAAGTTGACTCACTGCCCTTTTCTCTGCCAAGGTCAATACAGCGGGCAAGTGATTTCCAGGAGCAAGGAGGCCTCAGGGGACTCTCACCCAGGTGGGTAGTTACTTAAGTTTTTACGAGCATGGCTTGATTAATTAGCTTCTGAAAGGACAGTAGTTATTCCCAGAGAGGCTATTAAGAAGCACCTATGTTATTTGGTCCTTGCAGAAAACGATTAACTGAAATTCACACTCTGCAAAATAATTAACCAAGAACAGTGACACTACATTATGCAGTCATTTTGAAGAAAAGGTCTCTTAGATCGCAACTTAAAGTTTTAAATTATTTTGGAGACTAGCTTTGGCTTTTAGATAGATTATAATAAAAGCAAATTATTGTACATTTTAATAACTGGATTCTTTGGAAAAGAAGGTCTGATACGAGGCTGATGACTGTGATGTATCTCATAAAAGCTAATTGACAATCTAGTTCTTTAAATACCACAAGAATCCATCATGGTTAACATTATTACCATGAGTTCCAAAGGAATTAAAGATGATTTACCAGCCACTGGGACATTTTGCTAATATTATACATACTGAAGGAAGGAGCAAAAGAGATGGATACTTTTAGGCACCTCCAATTGCCTAATCTGTAAACAGATGCCATGCGTAGTACCTCTAGTTCAAGGGCATGTACCTGGTTGGGATGAATGCAGTATTATGATTACCCAGAGAGCTTTATCTTGTCTCTATATTGTCCTTTCCCTGAAATATGTACAGGTCCATTGGGATATGGTGACTATTCTTGGAAAAAGCTGCTTCCTTTGTTCCTTCTTTTTATTGTTTTGTTTCTCTTCTCTTTACCTCTACAATCCCACTCTTTAGAGACTCTATGGCAAGGGTACACCATGATCCACTGGATCCACTTGGAGACAACTCTATATTTAAAGAGACAGTTCATACTTCTGACTTTATGAACTGACCCAAGTGATCGGATGGGAGGAAAGAAGAAATTTCATGATGAAAAGATTCCTCTCCAAAGAATACTAGAGGTAAGGTCCTGGCTGAGTTGGCTCAGGGTATTCGAGTCCTTATTTATAGACCAGAAGTCAGTATCTGATGAACTCAGAATGTTACATCTGTCCTTCAAGAGTTAAAAAGAGTTTTGAGCCAATACTTAATAACCTAAACTTTTTCTCTCTCTCAGACAACCACAAATCTGATAAAACTGGGCTCCAGAAACCTGGAGCTAGGAAATGCTGTCCCCTTTAGACAGGACACAAACCATCTTACCACCATGAGGCTGACTGGGTTCACCCATTATCTTACCTGCTTGGACCTCAAGTATTTAATATGGTCCCCTACTAGGGGCCACTGAGTCTATAGCATGACAAAAAACTCTACAGAGCATGATCATAGGAGGATTCCTCTTTGCCCTCAGGAAGAGTTGAGACTCTTGGTTTGGCACATAAGGTCTTCTAGTTTGACTTCATAAATCCCAGGCTCTGCTTTCCTCATTCCACTCCTCAGACCCAAACTTCTCTCTACTTCTCCAACTGAGAGGAAACATGGGCCTATTGAAGATTTAAAAATAAAATAATTACTTTGAAAGAGAAGCAAGCATATATAATGCAGCTAAATGGATTGGGAAGCCATGCTTTTACAAAAACACTTTCTGTTCCTTGTGGGCAGGGGCAGTGGGAGAAGTAGCAACTGAGTTAGGCACTTTTCTTTTTTCAGTGTGTTACTAGAACTCAGGTTGTTTAATTTTGAGTACTTCTTATTTCTGTGATGTTATTTTATTTTTTGGCACTGGGGATTGAACACGGGGGCATTCTACCTCTGTGGTACACCTCCAGCCCTATTTTATTTTTTATTTTGAAATAGGGTCCCACTAAGTTGCTGATGGCCTTGCTAAGTTACTGAGGCTGGCTGTGAACATGTGATCCTCCTATGTCAGCCTCTCAAGTACTGGAATTACTGAAGTTAATATTTTGTTAACTTGCTCTTTCTTCCACAAGCTGGGAAGCTGATTAAGGAACAGGGATGGTATCAAAACCATCTTGGTTTCCCTAGGCCTTGCCCACCTAAAAATACAATGGAGCAACAAACTCCATTGCACACTTGGGGCTCTGCACTATAACTTAGAGCTCTAATCCTCTGTGAATGGTCACTCAGGATTTCTGGGAGTCTTCAGTCAGTGCCTTATACTTGTCAGCAATAAGAGTGTTTTGCCATCCAGACCCATCTGCCATTTGCTTCCACTTCTACTTCAGGATCCCTTGAATAGATCTGTCTATCTCTGCCACACCTGCTGGATCTGCTGAGTTGGGCCACCGAGGTCCCTAGACAACTGCGCCTACTTGGCACCCAGGCTCTACTTCTGATGACCTATAGTAGGCGGGGTTCGGGGCTGTTTCTGTTCTGTATACCTCTGTCTCCTGACATTCACCATGATAATAACGGTCTTTTAATAACAGTTTGTTACAAAGAATTAGCATTGCATACCTACTGGGTGCCAGGAGCTATGCTGGCTAGGGTACTATGCTGGCAAGTTCTAGTGTCAGGGATGCAAGCCACAAACCTCAGAGAACACAGACCTGCAAACATGTAACTGTACTATGCTAGGTAAAGTGGGAGCACAGGGGTAGAACCCTGAATCCAGACTTCTAGGAAAGGTACCATTTAAATTGAAAGCTGAAGATGAGTAGGAGTTAAAGAAGAAAAGTTAGAGTGTTGAAGAAAAGAGGACTAGAAGGAAGGAGTGGCAATAGCAAGTGAAAGCCTAGATACCAGATAGTAGACATGCGGTTTTCTGATGACTACAAGTAGTTTAATCTCAGCTTCAGCTGAGAAAGGTGCATGAGAAATGACTAGAGAAGTCTGAGAGGCAAGATGAAAGGGGCTCATATAAGCCTTGCTAAGGCTGTGGGTTTTCCCACAGGACAATGTGGAGCCCACACCAGGCTTCAAATAGGGGAGGACTTGATTGGATGTGAACCTTAGAAATACTATTCTTGTATAAAGTGTGAGAGTTCCAATTTCAGCAGAACAGCAGTATAAGGATTCTGGCAAATCCCCCTGCTAAAATGCTGGCTATATAACTTATTGGAAGATGTATCATTGAATGGCATGTCAGTTGGGACTATTCAGAGGTCAAAAACTAAGTAAAACCAGGAACTCCAAAGCGAGGAAAGCATTTGCTTTGAGCTTCCAGGAACCCGGAAGTAGAGTATTCACCAGTAGCTTTCTCTTGTTTGCCAAATGGGGTGACTGTGAGTCTTAGATACCGTGGCTCTAAGGCACACAGTTATTGTAGGGCTTGTCCAAAAAAGGAGAGTCTAGTAGGAATTCCTCCCCTCACCCTACTCCTGCCATCACTGAAAACTGGTATCCCAAATGGCCACACTTTCCATCTCAGTGTGAACTAGTAATAAACCATTCACTCTCATCCTCAACACCTCCACCACAGAACTACAAGGAAAACTGCCTCTCTCAAACCTTGGAGTTGAGTAGGTAAGGAAAATAAAAAAAAGATAAAATAAAGCTCTTAAAATTTATAACCACAAACTATCCTCATATAGATTTGTAGTCCAAAATAAAACTACCCAAATAGGTTCAAATATTTGGCTGAAATTTAAACTGATTCTGGTTGATAGATTCTCCCAGGCACATAGGAGAAACAAATTCAAATCCTCCCTCTGCATCTCACTTTCAAATCAGTTCTTAAATAATTTTCAAAATGTTTCAACAATATAACACACACGCGTGCGCACACACACACACGTGAGGCATAATTAGTAGAAACCAGAAGAAATAAACATTTAACCTGAAAATATACAAAATAGTAGAATTATTAAACACCCAACATAAAATAAGCACGTTTAATTTGCTTCAAGAAATTGAAGAGGTAGAATGCACATGAAGGGAAAGAGACTATAGATTAGGACTGATTATATTAACAAAAGGATTTTAGATTTCAAAATACAATGAGTGACATTAAAAAATAGCACAAGGTAGACCTGAAAAAAACTACCCAGAATATAGCATAGAATAAAAGCAATAGAAAATCAGAAAAGACAGAAGTGAGAAGTTCTAGTGAAATTGTAAGAGAAGAGAGAGGATGGGGCAGAAGCAATAATAGAATAGGTAATCATTTAGATTTTCCAGAACAGATAAAAGGATCCATTCTGTGGATTTGTGAATCCTAATTAAGACAGTTTTAAAAATCCCACAGTTTGCATGTCACAAAGAAACACCAAAATCAAAGTACAACCTGAAACAAAGCTAGGCTGGAGAAAAAAGGATAACCTTCAAAGGAGTAACAACTGATAGCATATTTCTCAACAAAAATAATGGAAGCCAGAAAATTATAGAATAGTACCTTCAATGTTCTGAGAGAAAAACTTGTAATCCTGGAATTACATACCCAGCAAAAATATCATTCAAGGATGAGAGCAAATCACTATGTAGATATTTCCAGACAAAAACTGAAAAAGTTTTCACATTGTCATTAAAGATTTTAAAAGGCACACTTCAGGCAGAAGGACTGTGATTATAAATGGAAGGCCAACATAAAGGGAAAATTATGAGCAGAGGATGGGATAGCTCTGTACGAGAATCTCACAAACTCTAGTGGCATAAAACAATATTTAGACTATGTCAATTGATTTTAAAAAGAGGAAACATATTTCAGCAATAGCATAGAAATATGGAGAATGAAGTCAGCATATAACATCTAAAAATGTGTGAAAGCAAATTACAGAATAATCCATATATTTTACCTTTTCATTAAAGTTTAAGAGCTTGCACTGTAAGTGGCTATGGATGCAACTTACATGCTCATATAGAACAAACATAAAATGTTCATGAGTAGTGTGTATACCAAATGAGGGTAATGGATACCTCTGTGATGGTGACTCTGGATTGTCAACTTGACTGGATTATGAAACACCTAAGATTATGTGATTTTGGGTGTGCTGATGAGATGATTGTTATGTGGAACAGTAGATTGAAGGGGAAGTTACACCCTGGATGTGGGCAGCACTGTTCTGGAACCTGGAGGAGAGGAAGGAGGAGGCAGCATAAAGGCAATCATGATTCCTCCTGGGGAAAGTGCATCTGCTGTTGCCTGGAATATTGAGCTTCAGCCCTCTCGCTCTTTGAACTGGACTTGTACCGATTTTTCTCAAGAGAATTTCCTGATCTTTCCATCTTGGACTTGGAATACATTATTGGCCGCTCCTATTCTGAGACTCTAGCTCTTGGACTGCTTGACTGCCAGTTCTTCTGGCTCTCTGCGTACAGGCAGCTACTTTGGTCTACACCTCTTTGGACTGTAAGCTGATTTGATAAATCACCCTTATGATATACATATCCTGTGAGTTCTGTTATTCTAGATAAGCTTGACTAATACCAACTCTTAGCTGAGAGCAGAGAAACAGGAAATTTTAGTTGAAACTATGTTTTATTTTGGAAATACACACTTATCTAAAACAAGCATGGACAAGTGTTAAGTCTATGCAATTTATGTAGTGGGTACACAGCTATTTTTGTATCATTTTCAAGATTTTAATAGATTATTTTGAAGTCAACATGACTAGATAAGAAAACTTACAGGGTAGTGATCAGAAGATATGGTGGCTGGAAGACCCTCTTCCTTTAAAGTAAAATTGGAAGCCGGGCATGGGGGCGCACACTTGTAATCCCAGTACTAGGGAGGCTGAGATGGGAGGATCTGGGGTCAGCTACTTAGTGAGGCCTTCCACAACTTAGTGAGACCTTGTTTCAAAATAAAGAATAAAAAATAGGGCTGGGCATGTAGCTCGGAGGTAGAATGCCCCTGGGTTCCATCCCCAGTACCACAATAAATAAATAAATAAATAAATAAATAAATAATAAATAAATAATAAATAAATATAAAAATAATAAATGAAGTAAAATTGGGAGAGAATTCAGCATACTTAAATGTCAATAGGATAGAGCCAGTAAAGAGGGTAATTGATGCAGTGTGGTCTCTAAGGAGGGAGCAGATGCCTAGATTCCAAAGGAGCACTGCAGGATTTCGCCTCATGTAAGAAGAATAATCTTTTTCCCTTGATGAGAGATGTATGTCTGAATACTATAGTTTGGATCTGGAATGTCCTCCAAAATCCTATGAGTTAAAGGCTTGGCCCTTAGCTGGACACTATTGGAAAGTGGTGGACTGTTTAATAGGTGGTCTTAGATCATGGGTGGCTTGTCCTCAAAGGGGATTGTGGGATACCGGTCTCCTGCCCTGTCTATTTCTTCTTTGCTTTCTGGCTGACATGAAGTGAGCAGCCTCCTCTGTCGCATGCTTCCACCTTGTCCCAGGCCCAAAAGCAATGGGGTCAACTACCATGGACTGATACCTCTGAAACCATGAGACAAAATAAACATTTCCTCATTATAAGTTGATTTATTTCAGGTATTTGTTACAGTAATGGAAAACTCACTAACATAGGGAGGAAACCAAGTGCATTTCTTTGTTTGGTAGAGGAGAGCAGAAGTGTTCTTATCTGATCACTTAGGTCAACTCTCGGAGATTATCTGCTCAGAGGGAGGGAACAGACGTTTGAGAAGCCTGCACAGATTTTTGAATATTGGCTGAAAGGTGACATGCTAATATTTGGCAAAGTGGGAGGGAATGTCTCCTTCGATTTGTCTAATGCACTCTTAATGTACCAAAGCCATATCTCTCCTCAACAAGTTAACAGAGTTTTGATGATACAGTTCCTCCAGGGATACCACAGCATTCAGGTCTGAACCTGAGTGAGAGAAGGCAATCAGATAGATATGAACCACCTCTACCTGAAGATACGTACCCTCTTCCCTCAACCAAGGACAAAATCTGTGCTTCTCGTCTTCATACTGAAGATCTTGTTAAAATGCATATTCTAAATCATTAGGTCAGGGTTGAGATATGAGGTTATGCATATCCTGTTTCTAAGTCATGCTAATACTGCTGGTTGGTAAACCACCATTTGAGTAGTGAAGTAGCCTGACTCACTTGTATGAATATTCACATGTGTGTTCTATCTCTATCTCTATATCTTTATCTTTATCTCTATCTCCATCTCTTCTTTCTCATCCAACTAGAGTTTTGGTCCAGTATCTCACCAGTTTGATAACTGTGCCCATCCCTACCAGAATCCCAGGCTTAATGGGTCTTTGGTTCAAACCAAATGCTTTGTTCCAATTGGGTCCCAGAGCCCAGCTCTGGTTTGAGTCAGAGCAAGTGCTTAAACCAGTGGGAACTTCACTTATGGGAGTACAAAAGCATCTTGGAGCTCAGTTTCAGGCAAATATCATGTCTTCCCTCTCTCCTTTGAACAACATAGCATAGCATTGCACAGTATGCTCAAAGCGTGTGACCCTCAGCTCCTCTTTAAGCCTTCACCTTACAATTTCTGGTTACTTATATCATTAACAGAAATTTAAAAATCACCATCAATATTAAATGCTAAGCACCTTTTGGTGGTATCCATTCACCTATAACTGACTTGTGTTTGTGGCATTCTAGAACTCCTACACTAAATTCCATGACGCCTGTTGAGGATCCTCAAACATCTGCCCTCTCTTTCTCACCAACCTTCCAGAGTTGGTCTAAGCACTCCTGTACAGACCCTGAATCTTTCTGGTTAGAGGTAAAAGCTATAGTTCCTGTATCCCTCCAGATATTTGCAGCTTTGTATTTTTGAATTTTTAGATTCATTCACTCATGCAATGATAGCAGTAGATTTGGGAGTTCGTTGATGTTGCCTGTAGAGATTGGGCTCTCCTTACAGAAATGCTTGAAAAGAAAGCATAGAAGTTATCAGTCCATGAGGCCCAGAGTTGTCACTATGCTTCTAGAACAGTGTTTCTTAACTTCAACAACATAAATACTTGGTACTGAGCCAAGTGTAGTGGCACTGTAATACCAGTACTTTGGAGGCTGAGAAAGGAGGATTGAAGGTTCGAGGACAGCCTCAGCAAGTAGTGAGATTCTCATAAACCTAGATAGACCTTGTTTCAAGAATTAATAAAAATAGGGCTGGGAGTATAGCTTGAAGATAGAATGCCTCTGGGTTCAATTCTCAGAACCACACATACACACACACACACACACACACAAATTGGGGGACTAGATAATTCTTTGTTGTAGGAAGTTGTCCATGAATGGTAGAATGGTTAGCAGCATTTCTGTTTTCTACTTCCTATATACCCCCAACCAGGATAACCAATAAAATGTCTCTAGACATGGCCAAATGTTCCCTGATTGAGAACCACTGTTCTAGAAAAGCCTTTAAAACAGAGAGGGAAGTAGAAATCAATTAAATGAACATTGTATTGGAGGAGTCATTAAGTTTGACTTCAGGGTAGCTTCATCTGTACTATAAAAAATGTTATTGCTAGGTGCTACTAGTTAATGCATTAACCAATTGAGTCTGAAAGCTTGTCATCCTCAGGTTTCTGCCTTGGTTCTTTTTATTTCCTTGATTCATCCTTGAGTATATCACTTAATTCCAGGGTTTCAGTGATACTCAATAGGCTGAAGAATCCATCTAAACTCTGGGTCAATGAACTCAATGTCTTGCAGAATCTGTATATTCTGTGGATACCTTGAGCATAATTTTCTCCCGACTGACTCATCACAGAAGATAGGAGGATACTTCAACACTGAAATTTTGGTGATACTGCTGTTTTGTTTAAAACTTTTTGGTGATGCCACATCATTCTCAGGAAAATCTAACAGACCCTTAATTATTGGTCTGCCTCTCCAGCCTCGTTTCTTATCAATCTCTCCCCTCCTTTCCCTGGTACCTATGCTACAACAACGTTATGTTCTAATTTATAAATACATTACCTTCTTTTTCCTCTTCCTTGCTCAGAATTACTGTATCTTCAGTTTCTAGCTTGGTTGTCATTTCTTCTTCTTCGTTTTTCTTTGTGGTACTAGGGATTGAACCCAGGGGCAATCTACCTCTGGGCAACACCCCCAGCCCTATATTTTTTATTTTTGAAACAGGGTCTCAATAAGTTGCAGAGGACCTCACTAAGTTGCTGAGGCTGGCTGTGAACCTGTGATCCTACTGTCTCAGCCTCCCAAGTACTAGGATTACAAGCATGCACCACCACACCCGGTTATCATTTCCTTCTGAAGTAAATATTTACAGAGGGCTCAGGATTGGGTCTTATATCTGACTGTTCGATCATAGAGTGGCCTGTGTTTCTTCCTTGTAAAGTTTCACCAGAAGATATTTTTCTTTACCAGAAAGGCCACACTTCCCAGGGGCTCCATGTATTTCCCTCCAAAGAGAGCTTGGGAGAATTGGGACATGGAGATGAGGTTCCTGTGGCCACTTGTTGTGAATAGGCTGTAGAAATTGTGAATCCCATTATAGTCTACTTAATAGTGTTGAGTTTTGTTTTGCCAAGTAGTTAAGTTGCTGGTGGACAGTCTTGATTTATTGGAGGCTTAGTTTTATCTTTTGTTTATCACATGTCTAATGTTTTGCCTTTAGACCTAGGGGGGATCCCTTAATTCTAGGACAGAAGGGATAGTCCTTCTAGAGTTTCAATGGAAAGCCTGAGGTATTTACCAAGCCCCTCTAATTTGTTAGGACACAAACTCCGTATCTTGTGCACTGGACAGGAGCTGACATATCTGACCAATGACTTAGCCTTCTGTTATTTTCTTCCTGTGATTCTTGGAGTCTCCACCAAAGGCATGTAGTTTAAAGATGAGCCAAGAGTTGGGGGCAGTTTATTGACAGGGCTGGGGACTCTTCCTCCTCTGTTGTTTCTTCCTTTAAAGGATTTTCTCCTTCAATTTCCAGCTACTCTGAATCTTAAGTCAATCTGACTACAGTTTTCGGCTTGTACCTCTGTGGCAAAGTCGAAAAAATATGGTTCTCACTTTCTCTGGCAAAGTCCCTCCAGATTCTGCCTGCTTTTTGTTGCTCCCCAGTTTCCTCAACTGGCCACAGTTTATATTTTTCCCAGAATTTATAATTGCCATCTGTGAAGAGGTTCTACCATTTCTGGAACCAGAAATCTTAAAACATTATTGAAAAGAAAATAAAGCATATATAATGTTTAATTTTTATGTTATCAAAAGTGCTATAGGGAACTTCTGATTCATTTCATATAAAAACTTATTTGAGATTTGTTGTAAGCATCTTGGTCTTAATTGTTTTAATTGCCATTTTGTAATTTTTATCCTGTCTGAAAAAAATTATGTAGAGGATGACTTAAACAATCTGGCTTCCATCATAAATTGATACTAGAAAATAATTTAGAGTTTTTTGGGGGTGGTGAACCAGAAGATCACCATTCTAAGTACTTGATAAAATAGCAAAACCCTATGAAATAGTTATTAATAGTTATTTCTATTTTCTGTCCCCAGTTCTGCTTTTGTTACCATAGTTACATTGAAACTGCTAATGACCTACATATTGACAAAAATTTCAATTATAAGTCTTCATATCACATAACTTGTTTGCAGTACTGAATATTTTTCAAGTATTTGCAATATATGAAGACCTTTTCCTTCATAATCACTTTCTTCACTTGGCTTTCAGGAAGCCACACTCTTCTTCATTACATTATGATAGTAATGTAGTTTTCTTCTATATTACTGATGTTTGCTTCTCAGATCCCTTTGCTGTTTTCTTGGTTACTAAAATTGTAATATGCCAGGCCATGTCTTTCTATACATTCTCTATTCTATTCACATTCTCTCCCTTGGTGATTGTACTTAGTTTCATGGATTTGGATACTATACAATGACATTTCCACATTGTCACCTCTATCTGAAACCTCTCCCTTGAAATCATACACCAGGTACTTGTCCCTCATTAATTTAGATGTTTAAAAGACATTTCAAACTCAACATTTCTTAAATGAAACTCTTACCTTCTACTACCTTCCTTACAACCTTGTAATCTTTGCCATGGTGTTGATGGCAACTTTGTCCTTTAATTTCCTCAGGGCAAAATTTTCAGGGTCATTCTTGACTAGTTTCTTTGAGAGCACCTCAAATCTAATTTCTCAGCAAATCTTGTTGACTTTGCATTTAAAATACAACCCAAACTTCCTAACCATCATATTATCTCTAAGCTAGATTATTGCGGAAGTCTCTTAACTGGTCTTCCTGTTTCTCCTTTTTTGTTCTGTAGTCTATTTCATATTTTGAATTCCTTTATTCAAATACTCTGTTATGGTTTCGATTTAGAATCAAAACCATAGACCTCACGGAGACAAGGCAGCCATGTTGGTGGCGGGGCTTGATTTCTGAGGAGGGGTCCCTGGGGGTGTGGCTTTGGGGACTATATATTGTCCCTCCTCCCCAAGCTCTCACTCTGCTTCTGGGCTCTATGAGGACATGAGAACAGAGCATTTGCTCTCTCCTCCTCTCTGCCTCCTGCCACCATGCCCTGAGCTCTGCAGACTTTACCTGATCCTAACATGGACTGAACTCCTGAAATTCCCAGAACTGTGAGCAAATAAATCTACCTTCCTCTAAATTGTGGTTGTCAGGTGTTTTGGATTACAGTAGTGAGAATACTGACTGAAATACACTCAATTGCTTTCCATCCATTTAATGTAAAACCAAAATCTTTACAAATATTTAAGGTTCTATATATTCTTATATTCTACATCTTCATTACTATTCTCTCTCTCTCTCTCTCTCTTTCTTTTTTTTTTTTTTTTTTTGGTGCTGGGTATTGAACCCAGGAACATTCTACCTCTGAGCTACACCCCGAGCCCTTTTTATTTTTTATTTTGAAACACGGTCTTGCAAAGTTGCCTCAAACCTGTGGTCTTCCTGTTTTAGCCTCCCAAATACTAGGATTACAGGCATGTACCACCTTACCCAACTTCTTTGTTACCACTCTCACCTCATCTACTATTCATTCATCTACTTCAGGGCCTTTGCAGTGCCTATTCACTATTCCTGGAATGCTCTTTTCTTAAATCCCACAAGGTTTACTGCCTTACTTTCTTTAGATTTTTTCCAAATCCCTGCCATAAGGAACCGTTTGGCTTTGCCTTAGTCATGTCTTTCTTCCTTTCCTGCCTTATTTTTCTCTAAGCACTTATCATCATCTGACATTCTTTGTATTTTATTTTGCTTTTCTATTTATTACCTGTATCCATTGACTAGACTGTAATCTTCATAAGGGCAAAGATATTCTTGTATGTGTACTTGTTTTCATTACTCAAACTCTAGAATATAGATGAGGATCCAGCAGAGAAATTACTCAATAAATATTTATTGAGTGAGTTAATAAGAATTGTTTAGACTAATGTAAAGAAACCTTATATCCTTAGGTGCATAGTGATGGGCACTAGAAGTTGGCAAACATGCTATACTTTATCAGAAAATAGAGGCACTAAAGAAGCTGAACACAAACCAACCGAGTCAGCAGCTTCCTCTTTAGGCTCTCTCCTCTCTGTACTTATTCCAGTGTGTGCAAGGCAGTAGTACACTTATTTTAGCACTTTAATTTCTCTCCCACTCTGGATGCCTACTGAACATTAATTGCTTTTCACTTAGGACATTTGCAGAAAACAACTGTTATTTTTATCTATTATTCACATCTCTTTATTGTGATAACAGTACCTTGATTTCTCCCTGGGAAATTACTCTTCCTCCAAGCTCAAGCCATTGCATTTGGTTAGAACTGAGAACTTCTTCGAAGAGTCCTAGCCAATCAGAATATTCTCTTCCCCTGAATGGAAATTGCAGTTGGGGGATGGCTCAATAATTCAAGATGATCCAGTCAGAGCAAGACATTTTTGGATTATTTACTAATAGAATAATAACTTTGTCTTCTGAGATTGCAGTAAGACTAATATAAACCTGAGCTATAGGAAACTATCATGTAGAGACAGAGTGAGAATGAAAGCAGCACAGGAAACTAGAGTGGAGAGACAGACTGATTTCTGATGACAATATTTTAATCTCCTGGATCCAGCTATACCTGGAACTATTCCTCCTAAATATTCAGTTGCATGAGACAATAAGTTTCTCTCTCTCTCTCTCTCTCTCTCTCTCTATCAAGTTGAGTTGGATGGGGTTATGTCACTTATAACCAAAAGAATCCTGTGACAGCATTTTGTAATTTCACTATGTGTACGTATACTTACATCACTCCCCCATTCCCATGAAGGCCTTGTTGGTTTCATCTTTGCATTTCTAATATCACTCACAATATTCTACATGGTAGGTGTTTAATAAACACTGAATGGCTGGATTGCTCGAAAGAAGTTTCCTGGTTGAATTGTTTATGCTTTATTTCTAAATAAGGGCTTCCATTTGATCCTATGAAACAAATATCTTTACTCTGTAACTGTATACCTTATGTTTATAAATTTGATATACTTTCAGAAAAATATGCCTGTAGTGCAATTTTAAGGGTTACTTTTGAAAATAAATTTCTCAATATCTTATGGAGCTAACAGACAAAAACCTGTTATGTATAAGGAAACTGGCAAGAGAGTAGAGACTCTGGAATTTGAGTTCTTCAAGAAAAGGTATGACTGTAGGGTCCCACAATTCCTCCCACTTTCTGTGTCCTGACTTAAAACCAGAGTGACCAGCCAGCTGTAGGTTTCTCACAGCAGGCTTGAGCCCAAGACAGAGCTTTGAACATTCCCAGACACTGGTAAAGCTGTTTAGGTTGTTGCTGAAAGGGAGGAGGAGAAGACTGCCTCTAGACCTGAGCCAGTTGTTTCTGAAATATTTGTATTAATCTTATATAAATTCCATACCCCAACCCCCTGCAGACATACCTAGGTTGAAATCCCCTTTCTCTCACTGTTTGCTGGAGGATAAGCTTCAGCACTCTGCAAGTTCCTCTAATACATGATTTGGAACCCATCCCCCTGGCATTTAATGCTTCTTTCTTTAGAGTTCCAACTAGCCCTGCCTCAGGACTGTTTGGGGGCACTCCCTTGTGTGAATTCCTCTGCCACAGCTTTTGGGGCAAACCCAGGTGTAGGTTCCCTGGGATTAAACAATTGATGTAACCAGCAGGGACATAGGCTGAGGAAAGAGGAGCTGCCCATGGAGATCCTGGACTGGCTGCAAGGGTCTATGCGGGACTCTTGCTGGATGTGGCGGCTGACCAGGAGTGCAGAGATGATGTCCCAAGGAGTACAGACACAGGCTTGACTAGCCTTATGGATCTTTAAGCCTGGTATTTATTGGCAGGATAGGCGGTGACCCCTGTTGTGAGCAGCTTGCTGACAAAGCAAGGTGCACAAGTTACAGAGGAGGAATAACAACTAAGAGACTTGTGCTCCACCTCTGCGATGTTAGTTAATAGTGGCATTAAAATGGAATTTGGGGGCTGGGCTCAGTCAAGAGCTCCCTTCTTGCTGTCAGGGAGATTTGGGAGGACGCTGCAGCTTTGAGCCCCCCCCCCCCCCGCCCTAGAGAGACAAAGGGAAGGAGGGAGAGAGGGAGGAAGGGAAGGAGGAAGAGAGGGAAGTAGGAAGGAAAGAAGGGAGGGAGGGAGGGAGGGAAAGTTTTGGGGGAGGAAAGAGACTGGAGAAGGCTCAATGGCAGTACAAGCTTTATTGGGATAAAACTTGCAGAGGGGATCTCCAGGAAATGTTGGAGCCCATGCCTGCTTACAGACTAGAAGTGTATATAGGTTCTTTAAGGAGATATTTTACAGGGAGGGGGAGTGGTAGTTAGCTATTGCCAAGGGGGGTGTTAAGGGGAGATTCTATGGGGGGGGGAGTGATGGCTAACTATTGTCAAGGGGAGGTTGTTACAGCAGGATAATGGGGCTTTCCTACAAGCAGAGGGGTGTGATAAGCAAGGGGCTTGGGGGCAAGTCATAGGCAAGACAGTGGAGACATTTCTGGAAACGGGGAAGGGTGTGCTGAGCAAGACTTGGGAATTTCTGGTCAAGATGGAGTCACTTTTGTTTGAGGCTGTAGCAGGAAGGAAGGAAAAGTGTGTGTGTGTGTGTGTGTGTGTGTGTGTGTGTGTGTGTTGCCATGCATCTGGAGGTCGCCTCAGGCAGCAGGGCAGTTGATAGCGTGCATATGGAGTGCAGTTGGCTTGAGCAACCCGTGTGCCTGGGATGGGTGCTGGCGAGAGAAGAGTACTGGTGCTGCCACCTCTCTGCTCTCCCAGGAAGGGTGGTGAGTACCAGAAACCCCAGCTGTGATGTGTGATGGTGTTCTGGTCCAGGGCAGTCAGGACTCAGGAAAAGACCCTGTGACCTGAGGCCAGCTTGTTCTCACATCCATCCAGGGGTGACAGACCAGCTTGTCCTCACATCCCATTTCCCACAAGATAAGGAAGCCGAAACCCATATGTAAAGACTCAAGGTCTAATAGACGGGAGTGTCTCTCTTTCGAGCACTCCTTCTTAATCTCCTTTGAGTGCGAGATGCTCTCCTGTTGCTCTAATAAATCCGACTTTAGCTTTACAACTGAGTTTTCTGGCTCATTATTTCTATATTGAGCTAAGAAAAAGGACCCACGGTGAAACCAAAACCGTAATAGTTTTGGCATCCAACTGTGGTTCAATGGCGACACCCAACAGTGATTTGACACCACTGCATCTTGCAAGGTCAGTGACCCCACCAAGCAGGATCGAAACCCCATGGATTACTGTGAGTTCCAGTGCCGTGAGGCTCTTTGTAACTGTGGAGTCCCCCCAGCCACGGTGTAGCTACGGCCAAATCTCCAGGGGAGGAGGTACCCCTATAAATAGTGTAGGATAGACAGGAGGGATTCTGGACCTTTTCTGTGCTTGCTAAAAGTCTAAGTGGTGGCTGGTAAGTGACCCAGAGCTCACACCTACTGGGTAATAGCTCTCGCCGCCTGTTGCCATGCAAGTAGGACTAAACCGGTGTCACGGTTTATATTGAGGTTCCAGGAAAACCCATCCTTGTCTTGTGAGGCCCCCAATGAGTGCCCGTCCATTTTGCCCCCTTTGAAGATGGGACAATCTTTTAAAAGCCCTGTGGGAAGCTGAGTGTGGAAAAAGCACCCACTGCCATACTCCTCCCACAGGCGTCGTGCCGCCTGCCTGCTCCGGGCTCCAAGCTCAGACTCCTCCCTCTGGAGCCATGCTGCCCACCCTCCTCGCTCTAAGCCCAGAGTCCTCCCTCGGGAGCCTCGCTGCCCCCACTGCTCAGCAAATCTTTCAGCTGCCTGGTTAGTAATTATAAGGAGACATACTGAGTAACTCTTTGTACTGGCTCCTGGAAAATCATGAAAGAGCTGGCATTGTGTATAAGTCAACGAGAAAAGGATCCATGGTTCATAAATGGAAGGCTGTAGTAGGGACAGAACTATGGGCAGATACTTGAGACTGATTACACAACCATGGTCTAAAGTCACAAGTGTTCTACAGAGTAGCTCACAAACAATCATCCCCAAGTGGACATATAGAAGCAGATATTCTGCCTGGAGCCCAGCCAGTTGTCACCTCTGAAGAAGCAGCTATAGCACATTGGATACATAAGAATTAGGTTATAGGGAGCTGCATATTGGAAAATGGCTTAGCAAGCTGGTTTGCCAGTCTCTAAGCAAGAAATAAAAGGGCAATATGAAGTTGCACTGTCTGTTTCTGGGTCTGTCCTCAACAAGTGTCAGGGGCCACCAGAAGCATAAAAGGAGGAGAGAACCATTGACAGATGGTAATAGGTCACATTGGCTCCCTTCTTAAGAGTAAAGGATACCAATATACACTCATATAAGTAGACACTGTGAGTGACTTCTTGCTAGGTTTCCCCTGTTAAAAGCAAGTCCGACTGACTATTCAGAGTCTGTAAAGCTTGCAACTAATGTATGGTACCCCAAGAACCATTATTAGTGATCAAAGAAGATGTTTCCCAGGCTCCCTAATCCAGGAATAGGCGAAAACAGAGGTCATTACATAGCGATTTTATCTACCTTTCAACCCACCGGAACAGGACTTAAAGAGAGGGAAAATGGCCTTTTAAAGGAACAAATAAAGCTCTTTACAGAATTCCTCTTACTGAGAAATTGGGCTGTGGTTTTAATGGAAGCTATGTATTCCCTGAATGAAGTCCCCACTATGGGAGGCAAGTCAGTGTATGAATATCTGGTAGATGTGAAGAGTTCAGTGCAAGCTGTGGAAATCAGATATTGCCTTAAACTCATTTTTACATGGAATGCTCTAATGCTTCCTTTATCCCATAATGCCTGGACATTGAACCCTGAGATGGGATCTAGGGTGGCAGATGCCACTGGGATGGATTATATCCTTCTTCCCCTGGGGCAGAGGCCACCGTCTCCCTGGACATGACCAATTTTCTTTGTGATAAAGGGCCCAGGGAGACATATTGGCAGTGGGCAGGCAGTACCCCCCTACTCACAGGCACTGCAGTGGTATTAGTACAATGGATTTCACTCAGCCCTATCAATGTGGGGTCTATATCTCCTCCCACAGCAGGGCAGAAGGTCTGGTATAGACCTCCTGGGAAGATTCCCAGGGCCCCCAAGGTTATTGCAGAATGGAGAGTTATAGTACCAGTTTTATTACATAGGAGGAGCAGGAGGTGCCTCTGCGTATTCCTAATACATTTTTGTGTTTCCACTGTTAGCTTGAGCTGCCTTCTTTACTGTTCTATCATTCTCACTACTGTGTGGATATCCTTGGAGAACATTTTCCTGCCCTGGGCCCATCTCACAGCCTATACACAAAGCAGATCTATTGCTGATATGCAGTTTTATGCCTTTGAGCAGCCAAGGAAGGACTGCATGGTGGACTGAGACACTACTGGGTGATGACTGAACAACACATGGTACCTTAAATACCTCCAACATAATACATGCAAATGCGAGTGTTTGACATATGACATTTAGCATCTCTGCACACACTGTGAGTTGTTCTCCAAACATGTCCTGCAAAGAGGCAATCACCAAGGCTAGAAATTCCCTCAAAATAGCCACATCTTGACAATAAGGACCTCATTGGCAAATCTAGGATGGTATTGTGTGGCCTATGTCCAAGGCAGGACTGTTGTCCTAGGCTGGAGAAGTCTTTGGGGAAAAAAATAAAGCCTCTAAAGACACTTAGATAAACAACACCAGGCACCCAGAGTTCCTTCCAGCTTCTCAGTGTCAGAACATTGTTGTGCTTAAGGACACGGATTGTTTTGCTTCAGGCTGGTCCTGTAGGCTGGGAATATATTGTGCTTCCTTGAATGGCATCCAGTGCCTCTGCGGTACTAAGTTCTGGCCCTGGTTTCACTCAGAGTGGCTTGGATGGTGTACCTCAACTTCTTATAGGTCTACTCCAGAATCTCTGACATCATCTCTGTACCCCTCAATGAACCCCTCTGGAGAGGTTCGTGAAGTAGATCTGTTTTTTCTTGGCGGGATTATTTGTTGACTATAGTTGTCAGGAGTCTCTATCGATATTATGCAGAATGTGGAAGCCTTTCAGAGATTGATCATGGTTTGAAGAACTTGAACACTGAGACAGCTGCAATAAAGAAGGTAGTTCTACACACCAAGGACTCTGGACATGCTGACAGCTGCTCAAGGGGGGCACTAGAGGCCCTTTAATAAACTGAATATTGTGTATACATCCCAGATGAAGGAGGAGGAGGAAGAGATCAATTTCTTCTTCATTTATAGAAGCAATTATAGCTAATTGACTACATGGGAGATGACTCTTAGTGGTCTAAAACAAAGTTATGGTTTTCAGGATGGGGTCTTTGGTGGAAAGCTCTGCTAGTAATCCTTTTAGGAATTGTGATCTTAAGCCTTTTAAGTTGCACTTGTATTTACTTTAGTATTTTTTGTTTTGTTTTTGCAGTATTTCATAAAGTTAGTACAAAGGACTTTGTAGATGATCCCAGGAACATGGAGGAAGAGGTGTTCATGTGAGATTGTAAGAGCCAATCAGGAGGTAGACTGTAGGGTTCCTCAGTTTCTTCCACTTTCTGTGTCTTGACCAAAAACCACAGAGTACATGAACTGCCCTCTGAGCCAGCCAGCTGAGTTTTCCCCAGCAATCTTGAGCCCGAGCTAGGACATTAAACATTCCCAAGCACTGATAACGTATTTTTAGGTTATTGCCCAAAATACTGAGTGAAACTGGCCCTGAGCCAAAATTCCTTAAACCCCTGAGTATAAACTATACCCCAACCTCCTTCCTGCAGTTATATCTAGGTAGAACATCCCTTTTCTCTGGCTGTCCATGGCAAGGATAAGCAGTAACCCACTCTGTAAGTTCCCTTAATAAACTCTGAACGGATCTCTCTAGCATATAGTGTTTCTTTCTTTTGGATCCCAACTGGCCCCTTCTCAGGTTCACTTGAAGCACTCTCTTGTGGGAACTCCCATGCTGCCACTTTTAGAGCAACTTTAGCTATAGGCTTAGTGGGATGAAACACTTTCCAAGGATGGTTAATTACAATTAGCGGGGCGGTGGGGGAGTGTCTGTGCATTTGGATGGTTAAAGAGCGTGGTTTTAGTTTCCATTGATTCTCAGACACCATCCAGGGTATAGTCATTGCATTTATCTGCAACATACTAGTTAGTTTTGAGTTAGATCTACACGTACTAGATAGTCTTGAGTTAAAGACCATGACTTTTAATTTCCTCATATTGAAAGTGCTGTAGTGGTTCCTAGATCTTTC